>NCSJ02000142.1:0-105320 GCA_002812745.2 Scytalidium lignicola
AGAGCTAAAAAATTCGACATTATAATAAACAAAAATACATAGATTACTATAGAAAAATACAAGAAAACAAAGTAGACGCGTTCTAAATTTATTTACAATATTTTAAAATTAGTTACCTAATTTGGCCAAGTACAGTGGTAGGGGGGCCCNACCTTAACTAGTGCTATTACCTTACTTCACCGCTGTACCTCCGTACAGACCTTTATTTTGACTAAACCATATGAAGGGTTGATCGCCGTAAGCTTACTTAACTAGGATTAGCTCATCTACCCTTAAATTTGAGACTCTACGGTAGACTAGTAGACCTCCTAGGGCCCCTGTGTATATAAACCACGATCGGTACCAATAACTAAGAACCTTGTGTTCGACCTGAGTAACTTTCCATAATCTTTAAAATACTATCTTGTTCATGTAAGATTTACTTGCGCATCTTACACTATCCTGATTGTCCTCTCACCCACTGACCCACGTGACGGCACGTGACAGAGGGACTGTTACACACAACAACATAATAATTTGGCAAACTAATATTAGATTCGAGATATTTGGAGTATTCTATATAATCTATGAAATTTGTGGGATTTTCAAAGTACCTTAAATTCCCTTTTTTGGTGTTCTAAGATGGGTAATCGTCGGGCCTGAGTTAAGGGTGGTGGGCATTTGGGCAGCAGTGAACCATTTAAGTGCGGTCCTTCCAATGAGTCCTACCATCTCTCCTTCGCAAATGCCTTGGTCACTCAAAAACGCATCTTTAATCTCTATCTGGCAGCACCATACGGTTAGCTAAGTTCAAGAGCCAGTTTCTACCGGGTTGCCAAATACTTACGAGTCGTTCTAGCACATTAATAGCCCAGATACGCACACTAAAAATCGTGCGATGTCTGGCGCCGAGGCTGGGCTTGTCTTTGGCCTCATTTCAAGCGTGATCTCAATTATCGAAGCAACTATAAACACGTATGATATTGTCAAAAACGAGAACGGTCAGCCAGAGGCATTCCGCCGGATTGCTGCGCGGCTGCCACTAGTCCGCAATATCCTCCGCACGGCTGAGGCGACAACGACGCTCGACGAGGCACGGAAGACATTGGAACCCATTTTGAAGGATTGTACCTCGAAGGCTACGGCCCTCCAAAAAATATTCGAGGATTGTATTCGGAATGGTGACGACAAATGGCGGGACCGATGCAAAAAGGTCCTAGATACATTACGCAACGAGGATAGAGTGGAATTTTTGATGGAAGGGATATTAAAGGACATCCAATTACTTGCAGACGCTAAGGTGATGGAAAACGCTACTGATGCCCAAATGAAAGAGATACAAGAGGCAATCAAGGAGATGGCAAAATTGCTTTCCTCTCTCCAGGAAGAGAGGGAGAGTATCATCCAAAACCATAATGGTAGTGGTCACAATATTGGCAACACTGGAGGTACCCAGTACAATCAAATAGGAAGTGGGGATATCTACCACAATATTATCTCTGGAAATGCGAGTTTTGGTGGTAAGAAATAGTGTTATATAAGGTCATGCCTTAATCTGATGTGTGAGAGGTTAGTTAACTTAATAAATTCTACCTACTACATTACTAGTATGTTCAATAGATAGTCTCAATTTAAGCTCTTGAATCACAAATGTCGTGACTGACTGTTTTAGTGTTTGCAGATAAATCTAGTCAGAAATGCCTAAAGGACTTGCGAACGACTGATCCCCGCGAGGACAAGAAGCGCATCGAAGAGACTAGCGGCCCCCTGCTTGAGGACTTGTATTGCTGGATCCTCCAACATTCCACCTTCCAACGATGGCGCGATCACAAACAGAGCCGGCTGCTCTGGATCAAAGGCGACCCCGGTAAAGGCAAGACGATGCTGCTCTGCGGCATCATCAACAAAATGAGTCTCTTGATGAAGCCGAGGGATGGAAATGTAACCACACTGCTATCATACTTTTTCTGCCAGGCCCCCGATTTGCGCATTAATAATGCGACGGCCATCCTTCGTGGCCTCATCTACCTGCTTGTCGACTATCAACCATCACTTATCTCGCATGTGCGGAAGAAATACGATCAGGGGGCCGAGCAGCCCTTCGAGGGAGTAAATGCTTGGACGGCTTTGTCTATGGTTGCTGAAAGTATTTTACAGGATCCAAGCTTGGAGAACATCTACTTGATCATCGATGCGCTTGACGAATGCGTAGTGGATTTGCCGAAACTTTTGAACTTCATCGCCCAGAACTCGTCATCCTCGCGCGTCAAATGGATTGTCTCCAGCCGAAACCAGTACCCCGACAAGGATTTCAATATCGAGATGCAGGAAAAAAGATTGTGCCTTGAGTTGAACGAAGAGTCTGTTTCAGTTGCTGTTGATAAATACATCGATACCAAGCTATTGACGCTTGAGTGGCTCCAGAACAACACACCCCTGCGGGAGCAGGTCCGGGATAAAATTCGCCAAAAGGCCAATGCGACCTTTCGCTGGGTTACCCTCGTCTCTGCCGATCTGCAGTTTGAGGACGCCGCTAGTGTTCTCTGCATGCTGGAGGACACCCCGGCCAAGCTTAACATGATGCAGCTGCGGTCCGAGGTGAAGAAGTTGCTGAAGGAAGCCGAAGAAGAGTTTCACCGTTTCACGAAGGAGAAGTCCAAAGACTATATGCTATTAGATAACGCTGTGAAGAAGTGCAAGGAGGCTCTCGAGATGGCTTCTAAGCAGGTAAAACCGCCTTACAGGATTGGAATTCTCAGAGCAAACATTCATCTCGCCGAGTTCTATCGTGAAAAGTCTTACTGTAAGTGCTCGCCGGAGGGTAAGATGGAGTATGTGCGATGTGCCGAGAAATACGTCAATGATGCTTCAGCTCTGGCCCGGGAAACTAGGAACAAAACACGCATTGAGCAGGTGACGTTGGAGAAAGCCCTGTTACGTGCAAGGAGGCCTCTTTTAGAAGTACGAGGGCCGAATCTAGCTGATCACAAAGGTCTAATAGCCAAGCTCTCTGATGCCCAAGAAGAGTTGTGGAATATTAAGGAGGAGTATGAAAAGGGCAGTGAGATTGAGCTCTGCATCCAGTGGTGGTTGAAAAAACTTGAAAAGGCATTGGAGGGTTATTAGCTAAAATTACCTAAGTTATATTAACTCAAGTAACTACGTAAATACCTAAGCTATCTAATAGTACTATCGAGTTCGAGTTTCTCGCACAAATATAAACACGGACAAATACAAATGAGCCCAGACTCATTTCAGTCTCTCATTCTGATCTTCTATATCTCATATAGCTTGGATGGCTGCCGATTGAATTGCCAGACACAGAGCCTCCCGACAAGGTTCTTGCGTGTTGAGTGGTCCCGGTAGGGAGGTCATGTATGGTGTCGGCTTCTTCTGCATTCAGATTGACAGCCGTAGCTTGAGTCTCCATGTCTTGACTAGGCGTGACTTGGCCGCTGGTGGGGCCTTCTGGAGCAACACTCCTCTGCGAATCCGCAAGTAGGATATCACTCCGCGACATTGGCAATAATTCTGGTTGCTTTGTTGACTTCTTATTAACTGCAATTAATACGGCGACGACGGCGGCGACGACGGCGCCGATGATTATACCTGCAATGGCTCCAGCACCAAGCGAGGAGCCTCCAGAAGGGGAAGGAGTCGAAGTGGATGGTGAAGAGGCTGAAGGGAGGGTTGAGCTACTCTCTGTTGGACCCGAAGTCGACGTGGTGGCTGAGGTAGTGGTGATCGCGGACTGATCCGAAGCCTGCCAATTAATCTGAACTAATGGTGCATAAAACGTGAGCGGGTGCGCAGTGCTTGTATCCTGGATCGTCAGCTGCGAAAAGCCCCCGCTGGTGCCATTCTCGCACGTCACGATCGGAACGATGGTCGAAGTCGGGGCGGCTGTGCAGGTACCACCATTGATGTTGGCGCAGTCGTACCCGCTGGCCAAGCCTGAACATCAGCGCACTTTTCCAGGGGCTAACATCACGATACTGTACAGTCCCTCCCCCTTTATCGGTGTCGAGTGGCAAGATTATATAAGCTTTTAAAGCCAATCAAAATGGTAGATTCTAGAAAATTCTTGTTGTAATTGGCTATTATACCCTGGTTCACTTTGCCACTCGACACCGATTCAGGGGGAGGGACTGTATGCTGTAGTACAGTAGTTAGGACGATGAAAACCTCTTACCTAGGACAACAACCTACAGCCGTCTCCCCCGTCGTCATCGAAAATTGTATCGCCCACTCGCTCTTCCCCCCCGCTGTCGCACTGCAGGCCGACACGAAGCCGCTCGGACACACGAGCCCAGGGGAGTAGAAGCCCCATCCGTTCAGCGTTGGCGATGGACTTGGCACCCCGGCGCTGGTGGGTGGCCAGCAGGAGATGTTGTCTTGGACTCCCGTCTCAACGCATGTCTGTGCCAACCAGGCGATGGCGCAGGTGCTACAGAGCCCAACGAGGTATGTGCAGTCGGGCTGCTGAGTGAATGTGGTTGTAAGGGGTCCAAGGATAGTACGGGATTGAGATGTTATGACGGTGGTCATCTTGCCGTTCTACCACACTAGGGTAAGCCGCCCTCAATGCTCATGGCTATGAATGATGTGGACCTTTTCCTCCTTAAATATTGGCAAAAGAGAATTACACCTATCAATTTAAGCGCCGACAGTAAGGGTGAATTTATGCCTCAAGGTTGCCTCTGAGGTTATCTTAGCCCAGGCCAATAAAGCTCCTGAGGTTTGGCATACCCAGCCATTCACCCAGCCAATGGACACATCATTCTAAGCGCGCAAAACCTTTTGCGGTTGCACCAAATCCTGGATTTACAAAAATCCCGCCCCTCAGCTGAAGGTTTAATCCATCAATGGCTTCGGTGGCTTGGAGCTGAATTCTACTCAGTCATGAGATCACAGCATGAGCTTAGAGTCTTGCAATTCAAAACCAAATAAATATTTAAAAAATAATAAAAGAAAAGGGGAATACTTAAATCCTCCGGATTACGCCGGTAACGGGCCTAACCTTAGGCACTACTCTGTCCCCTTTCTTAATTCGGGGGACGTCGGTACCTGTTTCGATGACAATACCCATGTTCTCATGGCCTGTAGCACATTTCACATAGTTAATTTCCGAAGTCGTGCATTAGGTGATGGTCTATAATACTTACCAAAGCGCATGCCGGCTCCTGCAGATGATCGTCCTTCGTCCATGTGCAAGTTCGAACCGCAGATAGCTGTTGTGGTGATCTTGATCACTGCATCTTCTGGGTGGTTGACTTTTGGAATTGGGAATTCTTCTACAGCCACCTTGAATGGCTCTATTAATCATGATCGTAGTCAGTCTCGACGGATAGTGATTATTTAAGTGGAAAGAGAGATTTTGACCTTTATAAACAATAGCTTTCATAGTTCCGTTTTGAGACATTGTTGCAATATACTATGTTCAACAAGCATAAATTTTGTGTATCAGTTTATTATTTTTACTAATTAGGTGCCAAATATGTCACCAATTTCGGTTCCAAAAAAAATGGGATTTAAGTTTTATGTATTCAAGAGTGATGACATATTGGGTGATCTAGAGCTCTTTTTTGTTGCTATGAGCTCATCATCTACAAGATTCGACCCCACACATTGCAACTGTCAATCTTATACGTCATGTCAAGACCACCAAAAGAAGGCAATGGACATTGCAATCCGTCAACAATCTTGACATTTTATTTTTAGTCCCTATTTCAATTTAATTATAAGAATAAAAGCTTAAATATATCTATGTAAGATTGTTTTGAACTAAGTGATGCGAAATATATCTTTCCCATTTATATTCCAAAACAACAACCTGATATGAAAATTGAGTATTGAGCATTATCAGACATGATGTATATATGACATAGTCATATTTATGCAAAGGGAAAAAAAACTTGGCCTTTAGAAACCGGATGTCACTTTCAAGGTATTGATTGGCTTCATATGCCCTGAGTTATGACGGTCTCTTACCAACCACTGAGAACTTTCAGTCGCAACCTCATCCCGTTCTTTGGCTTCGCTGTGACCACACCTGCTGGTATTGGTGTTTCCTCTCCTTCCACCAGTTCCATCTCAAAGCTCCCACAAAATACAGCTAATAGGGCCTTTAATTCCGCTTTTGCAAATTTCTCCCCGATACAGCTCCTCGGTCCATGCNAAAAACGTCAAAATAGAATAGTTGCTATCGACTCCTCCGGAATTATTACCTGTGCCATCTGCATCTATCCATCTTTCTGGGGTAAAGTCGGCAGCATTGGAACCCCATAAATATGGAGACCTGTTGATGGCCCAAGGAGAAATATAGATGCGAGTGCCGAATGGGATCGGGAGACCATTGATTGTTGTGTCCCGACAGGCGGTGCGAAGTGTGACCGGGACTGGTGGATAAAGTCGTAAAATTTCATTACATACTCCGTTTAACAGTGGAAGGGACTCTAGAATGCGAGAGAGGTCAAAATCTTCGTGTAAGGTAGCAGTTGGTGGAGGGAGCGCTGTACGGATCTCGTTTCGAAGTTGAGTCTGTATTACAGGATGGCTCGCGAGGAGGTAAGTTCCCCAAGTAAAAGCGGAAGAAGTGGTTTCGTGACTTGGTTTTGTCAATAAGTTATCAAGAAGCGGCCCAGAAAAGAAGCGGCTTACCCAGCTGCTAGAAAGGTGAGAAGTTGGTCTACCAACATATTATCAGCAAAGTTATTTGACTTGATTAGCAATGACAAAATGTCTATATTCTCTTCCGGCTGGGCCTTTGATAATTCCTTCTTATCTCTAACTAGTTGACTGCAGATGCCTCTTAGTGTTGTAGTTGTATTCTTCAACACCTCATTTAGTTTCCAAGGTAACATTGAGACTAGACGCCTTGTAAATATCAAGTTCATGGTAAAATAAAACGCCTTTTCAGTGGTTGGTTCCAGTAATTCCTCGTAGTTCTTAATCAGATCGTCATTCGAGTTGTGTAGCGCGTTGAACTGCCGTCCAAGACCTGCAACGCCGATGATATCCATCGTAACTTTGTTCGCCCAATGGTTTACTTCAACAATTCCCTGTAGATTCGCCGGCTTGCTCTGATCTTGCTCCAGCTTTTCATCGTTCAGAGGCGCTGGATTCTCGTATATCTCAGCAGCAACACAGTGCATCAACTCAGTAGCCTTTGACCAGAAAATAGGATACAGCTCCTTGATATGACGAAAACTAAATGCCGGCGTAAGGTGTTTGCGTTGGAATTTATGCTCGTCGCCCTCAACGATAATTAAACCGTCACCAAGTACCAAGCGCAGGAAGTTACGAATCTCCGCTGGCTTCTGGAACTCATAGCTTTTGTGTACAAGGACTTCAGCAAGTGATTGTGGATCCGCCAGGAGAATCGCGTCCGCACCGAAGATCCCTTGAACGCGGATGACGCTTTGATTGGGAACTTCCTTCAACATTTCGAGGTACTGGTCGCCAGATGGTCTTTTAAACATCATTGGGCCATGGCCAATGATTGGTAGAGCACCCTGCATACATTCAGATGAAAGAAACCAAATCAAAGATGAGATTCTGTAACTTGGGTCGTACCTTTGGTGATGGGATGTGTCGTAGAGGACTGAATAAGATTGGATATATAAAAGCATTCCAAACTGCCCAGAGAGAGAAATTAATGCCCATGAATACAAGGAGAACTATACTTGGTCTTATCTTGGGAGTATAATGCGGGAATAAGGATTCAGATAATATGTATATGCCCAAGCATACGAGGCTTGATAGCCATGGCGATGGGAAGCTTTTTGCCATTGCGTGCTTTAATTTAAAGGACTTTGGCTAAAATCGTCAAGTAGTTAAAAAACTTTAATGTCTAATAGTTTGTCAATCATGGAGATGTGAATCCAATGATGATGATCTGTATGTTGTGTAGCATTCATCTCAATAATTAATGGGACAATGTTCGGGTGCGGGGTGGCCTCGATCACAAGCAAAATCACACGCGTTTCACATTCACGCTCATCCATCCAGAATCCCATCTCCCACGTGACAGAGCAGACCATCCTCAGGAATATTATTTCCTGTATCTTAAGATATGATGCATCGCAGACCAATCACAGACTTCTATAGAGCAGGGTTACAGAATAACCAACTGGGAAAGCTGCTAACTATGCTGATCAAAGGGCCGGATGACTTGGCCATTCCACTCTATATTGTTATTGATCGTGTTGATATAGAAGCTCACTGTATGCCTTTATTACCTCTAATATTGGAACTCTTTTCATCTAATAAGTTCTAACCTATGCCTTACAAGCTCCATCTTGGGTAAATTCCAGGTGGTGGCTACTGTGCCAAGTTTAGCGACCCATTGCTTCGGGCAAGGCAAGGCGCACACACGAGCCAGCCGCCGCTTTCAACGTCTGTTCCTTGACTTTCTTGTCCTTCAACTCTCTCCCCCAACACTTCTCTTGCTGGAATTCTCGGTCAATTGGCCTCATTCGTGTGTCATTACATCTGTCCCCACCAGAACTAAATTTACCTCTTGAATTAGCCTCGTTACCACGATTATGCTCTTGCTCTTTGATGACTAAAAAAATAAGATGCTTCGTTGACAAGATCATATTTCTTTATTTATTGTATTTAAATAGTGTACGGGAAGCAACCATACAAAATTAGGAACACCAGTGATCTACTTTTGTATTATATCTATCAAACCCTATTTACTAAATTCCATTGATCAACACCGTCTACCTAGGTAACTAACTATCCTTAATAAACCCCTTTCACTCTAGCTTAATTTCCAGTATAGGCCTTAAGGTAGAAGCCCTGGAAAGCGTAGCCACCGTCGAAGCAGCTGACGTTGGAGTCGTTGGGAATCATATACACATAGTAGCCCTCGTTTGGGCATGTGCCAAAGCCATAGACGACCGGGTTGCCATTTGGCGGACCACTTGCTTGACACTGGCCCCAGAATTCGCCGTCCTCGCGACCATAGTAATTGCAGGTGATACCGTAGTTGGATCCGCTGGGGACGTCGTTGTAGACTTTGTTATCAGCCGTACCTGGCGCTGGCTGATAGTAATCGACCAGCAGCTTGGCCGGGTCCTGCAAGTTACGAAGCTGGCCACTATTGTCAACGTAGAAGGGGATAGCAGAACCGGTGTCTTGGGTCAAGCGCAGAGCGCCGGTGCTGTCGACAGTCACGTAAAGAGATTGATCGCCGGTGGCCTGAAGAATAAAGGCGCTTGGAGTCGGAGTGACGGTAGTGGTGATCGTCGAGGTTACAGTCACCGTTGTCGTTGGAGTGGCAAGAGTCGTAGTCGCTGCCGTGACCCCATTGCAGGAGCAGGCTGACGAGAATCTGGCTGCTGGAGCCGTCGTACCTAGAGTGATGCAGGCATTGGTTGCGTAAGCAGGCAGACTAGTCGGCGAGTTGGTGGTAAAGACACAAGACTCCTCTTGTCGAACTTCAAGGGCAGCTGCAAAGGGAACAGCGATGACATCTCTCTTCATAGGAAAGTTGTCTACGGTGGCAGTTGTAGTCACCGTGGCGGTGTTGGTGACGGTCGAGGTACAGGGTGTGACAGTCACAGCCATGAAAGAGGAGCAGTCGGCGATCCTAGAGGTGCTAGCGATGACCTTTCAGTTCATTAATGAGTGTTAAACAAGATTTGAAGTTTTACAGTTTCCTCTTACACCACGAAAGCAGTTGTCCCTGTTGCAACCGACGGCCGCGGCGCGAGCAAACAAATTGGCGTTAGGAAAAGCAGCAATTGGAACAACAGCCATTGCGGCCGTGATAAGGTAGTTCTTCACCATGGCTCGAGTTGTCGATGGACTGTAAAGAGGATGGAAAGCAGAAACAATACAAAACCGAGAGGATGGAGATTGAATTCGAGGATGTAGACTGAGTTGAGGAAATCCAAGTCCTCTTTATACTCCGCTGTCTATATGGTCTTGTACACCGTGGCGTGAGGTCGAAGCTGCTATAGCTACGCCGACACCAGAGTCTGAGTAATGATAGACATTCTACGGCTGGCTATTCATCCCTAACGCCCCATAATTATTAACAATTGTTAACTATTGACACTCGGTGAGAGGTGAGGTACGATGTATTCCCCGATGAAAAACCGTCAAGTTTTTCTTTTTACAGCCTGCCTATGCAGCAGGCAATAGCGTGAATGGCAAATGTGTGGAAATTGGCTCTACCAGCCTAGTTGCGCTGCATCTGGCGATTCCAGGCCGGATGTAGCCATTCAGCTCACCCTAAATAAAAAGGCTTCAGTCAGCCACGTCTAGAACCTCCAGGGTTGACAGCCGAGACACGTGTATATTCGACAGTAAAATTCTCCTCAGCACCTATTCCGGTGCTAGTGCACGCTCCCCATTTAGCAGGATCTAACTACCTAGGTACAATATTGGTTCGTGGTTTTACACGGATAGCACCGGTATGCCTTCTAGACCCTCATCTAGCACGGGTCAGTTCGTAGAATTTTATTCCTCCTTCCATTCAATTGGCGCACCCAAAACGGCTCCTTCTACCGTAAAGTCTCAAATATAGGAGGTTTGAGCTAGCTAGGACCTTGCATTAGCCGCACAATAGTCCAGTAGTCCAGCGATCAAAATCCCAGTTAGTTTAGTTGTAACAAGGATCTCGATAATCTTGATTTTTAAACTATGTACCAAATCTATCGTATTTTATTTCTTGTAGTAATATTGATTCCTTTATATCATTTTCACTTTGAGGTGCTTCTTTAAATGGCTCTTGTATCACTTGCCCACATCACACTATTGAATTCCCGCGGTTTACCTCAGTGGTGTTAAGATATCCGTTTTTGTAAGTTGATCAATTGTGAAGGGGGTGGTTATAACTGTAATTTTAACGATTATAGCATGTACTGTGCCAAAACACTCTGGTATCGGCGTTGCATGTGGGTTCAATCACGGCCTATTATTATTATGAACATTGTATATATGGCATAGAGATGTTAATCATTATCCTAAAGCTATATTAACATAACTGCGTAAATTGACATACTTCCTAGACCCCCGTTTCTTTACACCTCTTCTGCTCCGTCCACCTACTCTGGAACTTTTGCACCCACACTCTTCCAGAAATCGCATCTGTACCCTCGTCCACCCTCCCAGGTGTACGCATTAGCAATCGTGAAGTTGTTTATAAGTCCTGGGTCCATCATCTCCGTCACGTTATTCCCGGCAGCGCTAACTACACTGAAAGGCACACCGCCCGTCTCATTCAAATTTATGAGTTGAGGATTATAAATATCAAATGTAGGCCACGATGAAGCGGGGTTCTCGGCGGTGGAATTGGATCGTGCCCCGTTGGCGATGGAGGAGGGGATGGATGGGTTGGATTGGATGACGAAATTACCCCAGATTTCTAAATGAGGATGGATGTTAGAATGACCAAGTCGAACACGATTGAGGATAGAGATCGGAAACGTGAAAAGGTAACATACTCATGAAAGCTAGTTCAAAATCTGGACCCTTCTCTGGTGTAGCAGGCCCGAAATATCCAGTCACATCTGCCCCGTGAGTAGCAACTGGTACACTGTACTGATATTTCCAGCTTTGTCTACCGTGATCACTATACGCTTCAGCTAACCAGTAACTCGGACAGACAAAAGTGGTCTCTGCATATATATTATCAGCACGTTGTTGTTGTCCTGATCCGACTTGGGATTCATTAAGGGCTGCGGGACCAGATATGCCAGTTGTGGCAAATAGTGGATCGGAAGGATTGACTGAGGCGTTAGTTGACGAGTAATAGAGCAGTATCTTGACAATGTCATTGTTTGTAAAAGCTAGGAAAGTGATTTGAAGCCATGCAATAAGTTCGTCTTCTGTATGGATGTTCTGTGGTGTGAAGGAGGGACCTTCATTTGCATTATTCTGCGTGTAATGTTAGCTGAGCTGATCATATCTAAAAGATGCATGTACGTTTAAAATAATAAAGGACAAAAACACTCACCCCCGAAAGCATATTCAGACCATTAACTTGCTTTTGTAGAAGCTGTTGACTAGGCAGCTGCGGTAGGAAAACCCCATCTGTCACTGGAAGGAAACCCCAAGTGCCATAGATACCAGAAGCAGAGATATTAAAGCTAGCACGTTGTAGTGTTTCAGTATCTTGGTTGACAAGGCAGTTGAAAATTGAGGGATGCGTATTGTTGATGCCTCCATAGGCAGTAACTGGTGGGCAGCCGGCCATGGTAGCGAATGCGTAGTATGATTGAGAAGGTTCAAAGTCCTTGTAGCCATACTGTAATGGGAGATATGGCGAGGCCACAACTGCCTTCGATATTTTAGTATCTCCCTCCTATAAAATGACAGAGCATATGCTTACATTTCTGAAAAGACTAGTACCCAAGGTACCGCCATAGGCTAGAGACTGGCACATAACACTTCCACCACCAGCTGATTCTCCGGAAATAGTCACTTTGGTAGGATCGCCACCAAATTGGGTCACATATGCTTGTACCCATCGCAGTGCAAAATGCTGATCCAAAAGCCCAGCATTAACCACGCCGTTGCGGAAGATCTCATCAGATGATAGAAACCCAAATGCACCTAGCTAGCGGTGTTGTTAGTAGCATCTTCTTTAGAACCATTTTTATACTATTTCTTACCCTATATTGTATACTAACACCCACAAATCCGTGGTTGTTAGCCTCGATGATAGCACTAAGGTCCTGCCTTCCATTACCACCGCCGTAACCACCGCCGTGGATCCAGACCAACACTGGTAACTTGCTATCTGCAGTAGCGTTTTCTGGACTATAAACATTCAGGTACAGACAATCTTCAGTAGAAAAGTCCGTTGTGTCATTAATTGGAACAGCACTTGACTTGGGAGACTGAGGATAGAAAGGGCCAAAGCTATTTGCGGTGATAGGGTTTGGCCACATTCAGAAACGGTGCAAAAATAGCGGAGGAACCTTTTTCGACGTGGCTGTGTGATGGTTTGAGTACTGATATTTCGTATACAGTATACTAGAATCCGATTTCCTAATGCTATTCGTATTAAACTTAACTTACTTAAGTAATAAAAGACAAATACGAGAGCATATATGTCCAGAGTATCGAACTAGTTCAGAACTAGGTATGCTAGTCCGTTTCGCTTCAGACTAGTTAGTGATCTTGTCACTTTATACAACGAGACCTCATCACATTCGACTTCACAGTATTCCAAAATACAATGGACAGCTTCGGCGGATCTTCTTCTACCGCAAAAGTCAACAACGAAAACAAAAAGCCAGAATATTCTTCACCTACCAGCAAACCTCTCTCTGATCAAAATACCAACCGTAATATCATGCTCGAGAAGTTCCAGGCCAATGTCAAACCATCACTCGGTCAATATGCATACGTACCAAAACCATTTTTCTTCTATGGCTCTCTTACAGATCCACTGCGACTCCAAGAAGTTCTTCAGCTTGCAGCACCACCTGTCCTCAAATCAGCCAGAGTAAAGTCCTACAAAATAATGCTCTGGGGCCAATATCTTGCTCTAGTTGACGGACCACATAACAGCTATGTTGATGGAATGGCTTACGTTGTCGAGACCGAGCATCAACAGAAGATGCTTGAGCACTATGAGACAGACGTTTATAGTGTTGAAGGTATACGGATTACGATTGAAGGGGAAGAGGTGCCTGGCAGAACTTTTATGTGGGCTGATGATTCTACAGAGCTAAAGGAGGGGACGTGGTCGTTAGAAGATTGGAAGAATAGAGTGGAAGAGGAAATGATATCGCACTTTCGACCTCTCGAAGATTAAGCAGGGTTATGGGGCTATTTGGAAAGAGATATGAGATTTTCTAATGCCTGGAAGAAATGAAAATATAAAACGTAGTATAATCGATTATGTTATTGTATATATTAGAATGCCCAACAAAATGTGAAAACAACTTAGGCCTTATAGCATAGCTAATATTACACTGCTTTGTTTTACTTCATTTGCATCGACTGATCATTCTCTGGCAAATGACGATCCCCATGCATGCAAATAAATTTTCAACAAGGAATACATTTATATGAGAGATTATAACAGCAAATTATGGTTATTCATCAGCAATTGAGGTGATAAGTGATGGAGAGACTTTTGTTTAACTGGTTTCTGATTTTTAATCAATTTTTTTTACATTAAATAGAACTGAATATAGAGATTCCAATGTCTCATCCTATGATATGTTCTCTCTTATCAATTCATAACAAACCTAAGCTGTCGCTGACACCACATTCGATTGCTCTAGTTTTGCAGCAGGATGCTGGTATCTGGCAGCCAACAACCTCTGGCGGAAGTATTCTCCCGCATTCACTTCTTCATACTCCTCGCCCTCCTTTCTACACGTTGGTAAGACAGCTAAAGTCGCATCACGGTCTGGAGAGAAGAAGAATGGCATAGAATATCTTTGCTCACCACTCTTGTTTACAACTCGATGCACAGTTGATTTGAACTGATGGTTGGTGATTCGTTGAAGGAAGTCACCAATGTTCACAACAAATGTTCTTGGCTTAGGTGGAGCTGGTACCCAGATACCATTAGCATTGAGTACCTCGAGAGCTGCAACTTGGCCCTGGCAGACTAATGTAAACAGGTCATAGTCCGTATGAGCGCCAAGTCCGATATCTTCAGCGCCCTTGGCTTCTTGCGGGGGATAGTGAAGAATGCGAATGCCTGTCATAGGGAATTTAGTAGCGTTGTCGAAATATGTCTCTGGAAGATCAAGGGCGAGGGCAAAGATCCGCATCAGCTTTTTTGAAAAAGCATGTATGTCATTATAATATTCGTACATTGCGGGACGGAACTCTGGGAGTGCACTAGGCCATGCATTCTTCTTAGGATGTTCGGGGCCCGGAGTGAATGGCGCATTCTGTTCTGGCTCATGCGCATCATCGCCCATTGTGAAAGCCTCTTTCATATCTAATACCGCACATTCTAGTCAGATAATTTGACGATATATAGGAACAGTACTTGCCTCCTTTGCTGTTCGGATCTAGCTTTGTCTCGAAGAGTGGTTCGTATCCACGGACAACGCTTGATTTGTGAATGTGCACTTCCATCTTGTCCTCAAGTGGAAGTGCGAAGAACTTCTCAACGGATTTGAAGGTCTTGTCGATGGTCTCATCCTTCACACTGTGGTTCTGGGCGTAGAAAAACCCGACCTCCCGAGCTGCCTTGCCAACCTCTGCTGCAACCTTTTTGCGCTCCTCGAGGGAGTCGGAAAACATTCCCTCTACATTTATGACTGGAATCGACTCAAACGTATCTTTGGCATCAGCACCAGTCAAAACAGGACGGCTACCTCGCTTTCCGCCGGCGTGGTAGTAGACAAACTATCAGATATGTTAGGACTATTCAAAGAGTAGCTTATAGCATGATAAAACAAATAAACAGCTGCTGTGTACAGTATTGAGAAGCATTATAGTACCTTTTGTTCCTTAGAATCCATCTTGAAGGGCTTTTCAATTGCAATACCGTAGTCGAAAATGGGGTGAGAATTGCCAAGGTTCGCTTTGTGCTGGTTGATGAGTGAGGGTTAGTATTTATAAGCAGATCTATATCATCCTGATCGGATCATAATGCCGTTTTCTTTATATTGGCATATATACCCTCAGCAGATTTGATACCAACCACCTATCAATTTTAGTTCACGGGCTATGCGCATGAAACTACACCCAGAAGTGGGAGGATAAGTTGGCCGAGATGGAAATTCCGAATTTTCGGAGCCACTACCGACTCATGGAGAACAAACATCTCGAAGGATGGGATTTCTTTATACGGCAATTAATGGGCGACGGGCTGCCGACGGCCGGCAGTCATCGACTTGCAGTACTCTTCAATGTAACATTATTTGCACTTTTGAAAGTGGAGAAGATAGGCCGTAAACGCGCAACACCCATGTAGATCTACGTATCTACATAGCTTACTGTAACCATGCAATGCCCGACAGGGTGAGATAAGGAAGTTAGCAATGAGACAATAATAAATTATTAAAAAGGTTAACTATTCTTGATGCAAAGTCTACCGATTGTATCTAGGTCGTCGAGGTTCACAAAGCGAAAATCAACCTTCTCTCACTTGACTGCTTAACTACGAAGGAAACAATGGAGAAGTCACCTGAGGTCAAAACATCCCCCGTGGAGAATCATGACTCCGAGATCAAGGTTGAGAACGCGGCGACTACGTCTACACATCCAGACCTAGAGTCTGGCGATGTTGCCGATTTAAAGGGTGCCGATATCAAAGGTGTTGACAAAGCCTACGCCTATGCTAGTGCCGATGTCATTGAGATCGATGAAAAGACAAACAAGTACCTTCTCCGAAAAATCGACACCTATGTTCTCCCTTGGCTACTAGGATTATACATCCTACAGTATTTAGATAAGGGAATGTAAGTAGATGATAATTTAAGGTCTGCTACAAAGCTTTTATTGACGTCGCTACAGCCTCACGTATGCTGGAGTTATGGGCCTCCAGGAGGATACCGGTCTTAGTGCTAGCCAATACAACTGGGTTGGGTCAATTTATTACGCTGGTTATATCCCTGCCGTTCCAATTCATAACCGATTGTTCCAGATCTTTCCTCCGGCAAAGTACATCGCTTGTTGTGTTATAGCATGGGGTGCAGTCCTTGCTTGCATGAGCGGCTGTCATAATTTTGCTGGTCTCATGATACAAAGGACGGCATTGGGAAGTTTGGAAGCATCGATCAACTGTGGCTTCTCCATGATTACTGCAGCATGGTATCGTAAGTATGAGCACGGTACTCGCGTTGGACTCTGGTCTAGTATGACAGGAGTTGCCACTATTATTGGTGGACTCATCGCATATGGCTGTGTTGTAGGCGAAGAGAAGCATCCAAATGCTACATTTAGCAGTTGGAAAATCCTTTCCCTTTGTACCGGCCTCCTATCTGTGGTCTATGGCGCATGCATGCTGTATTTCATGGCTGGATCGGCTGTTACAGCACGGTTCTTTACTGAAGAGGAGAAGACTTTGGCAGTCGAGCGCCTTCGGAACAACCATCAGGGTGTTGGTTCGTCTCAATACAAGAGATACCAGCTTATTGAAGCATGGACAGACTACCGAGTACGTTATACCCCATTTATTCTGGATCTAAACTTACGTTACTATTACTTTAGACTTGGATGTATGTTGTATTTGTTATTTCATCTCAAATTCCTGTTGCCGGCCTAGTTCTCTTGTCGTCAATTCTGATCAAATCCCTTGGGTTTGACACTAAGACAACTCTTCTACTTGCACTGCCACAAGGAGCCATTACATTCATCTGCAATTTTGGCTTCGGATATATTGCCGACAAAACCAAGCTTAGAAGTGCCAGTGCTATTATTATCAGTACTATCGCACTCTTCGGCGTTAGTCTCTTCGTTGGTTTAGGAAATGTCAGTCCACTATTCGATAGAAACGGTCAATTAGCTGCCTATTTCATCATGACTGGTGCAAGCGCTGCATCGTGGTTTATAGTCATCTCCATGATATCATCTAACGTTCTCGGCACAACAAAGAAGGCGTCGTTGAACTCCATTGTCTTCGCAGCGCAAGGTATTGCGTACTTCATTGGCCCGCAGACCTTTCGGGATGGCCCATATTACCATAACGCTAAGGTAGTATCTATTATCTTATGGGTTG
The DNA here is from genome assembly GCA_002812745.2 of Scytalidium lignicola. Taxonomy (NCBI): domain Eukaryota; kingdom Fungi; phylum Ascomycota; class Leotiomycetes; genus Scytalidium; species Scytalidium lignicola. The sequence continues at coordinate 17,636 of NCSJ02000142.1, forward strand.
TCTCTATTGTTGTTCTTGCAGGCTTTTGGTTTTTGAATGATAAGGAGAATAAGAAACGTGATAGAGCTGCTGCTGCAGGAGAGCAAGCCAACGGGGGCATTACTAACGCTGAATTTATGGATCTAACGGATAAGGAGAACAAGGCATTCCGTTACGTGATCTAGACTGTTATTTGAAGTGAACGAAGCATAACGAATACACATAAGTTATATATAAAATAATAGAAATATATACCCAATCTAATTATAGAGTGTAAAACATGATACCTGTAGAACTATGAGTGTCAGCTATTTGATTTGTATCCCATATCTTTCAAAAAACAACATAGTAATTGAGAATGTCTTTGCATGTACATACGTCCCAGTGGATCCAAAATTAACTCCAATCTAATTGTTCGTCGGAGATCCTATTACTGGCCGCATATTTCTGGCAAACAAGGTTTCTGGTGTCTGCCCATGGGGGAATTGATAACGGCTACCATTGAATATTGCTACCATTATTCACCTGTCCAGCGTCTCAGCTCTTAAGAAAGGATGAGGTAAAGCTGAATTTGAGGCACTTGTTTCCCCCAAATCACGGACTAACGCTAGGTCTTGACTTCTGAAAATACTAAGTTCTTGTTCGTTATAGCATTTTACGAGCATTTGTGCAGCAGTAACACGCTTTTCTGGGTCGAAGATTGCCATTTCGCAGATAGGAGAAAGGTCTCCACACACTGCCTCCAACGATACTAGTTCCTGCACATCTGTAACGGATTTGAACTGAAGGCGCCTCCGACGAAAGCCTCCAGCATCTAATGTCCAGATCATCGTGACAAATAGTGACCAGATATCTACTTTAGTAGTTTCATCACCATTCAAAAAAATCTCAGGTGCCGTGTATATTCCGCTGGCAGCAAAGGTCATAACCTGAACGATGCGGTTGCAGAGACTAAAATCTCCTAACTGGAACTGATACCGGCCACCTATACCGTATGAGTAGAGAATGTTTCTCGGATTTACGTTTCGATGAATAATTCCTTTTGACGAAATCTAGTCTAGTGCTTCTAGCACCTGTGGGAAGAGAGAATCACTAACGGTGCGGACGTGAGCTCCACTGTTGATCAATGTCTCCATATTTCCGTCTCCCATTTTTATATTCTCTTTTATGCAGATGCAGGGTAATCTTCTCCACATCCGCCAAGAAGCTACAATATGGAGAATGTTTTAACAAATTTCTTTTGTATGTTACAATGCAAGGGTGATGCGCGAAGTATATGACTGTACTGAGATGCCCTAACTGTCCTCAAAGACCAAGCCAGTGGACCTTAACACTTACCTTCAGTTTCAATTGGAGTCCAATCATCAACATGCGTTCATCTACTGTTCAACTCTCTACTCTGCTCTTTGCTCTACAAGCAACGGCATTGGATATTCCTAGCAACGTCCAAACCCTCTACAATAGCATCAAAGCCGCCGGATCATGCAGCAATAGGTTGAAAACTGGATTCTATGCGTTGGATGATGGACCAAACAGTATTTCCATCGTCAACCAATATTTATTCCTGTACTGACTCTGTACAGCCTTCTCTTACTGCGGAGACCACCTGAACGACTATGGAATTGTCTACCTCCAGGGCACAGGTGGTGCTCTAGCGGATATGGACATTGATTGTGATGGTCTACAGAAGGGTCCAGGGGATGATGGTCGCTGCGGATCATCGGGAGATACGCAGGATCAAACGTCTTTCGAGGACACGGTAGCCAGCTATAGCAAAGGTGTTGATGACCTCAATGCATTCGTGCACCCATATGTTGTTTTCGGCAACGTAGGAAGCAAAAGTGGATTTGTAAATTTTGACCCCAGAAGCGTGGGCGTCCAACCGCTCAGTTTGATGGCAGTAATCTGTAGCGGCAAGATGGTATGTGTGACTAACTTCACACTCGTTTTGCATGATCGAAGCCCAGAAGTCCTAACCCTGCTATTCTAGTACTATGGAATCTGGGGTGACGAAAACGGTGATGATGGAGACAAGTCCATGATTGGTGAAGCTTCCATCTCTATTGCAACTCTCTGCTTCGGTACCTCCGTCAACGGTAATAACGGACGCGACCAAACCGATGTCTTATACATCGCTTTCACTGGCTCTGATGCAGTTCCTGGTGCAAACGGCGCAGATTGGGGTGCTCAAAATGTCAACGACTTTGAAAACAGCATCGCGGGCCTTGGTAATACGCTCATCCAGAGAATTGGTGGAGGAATCACAACCTCAACAACTAAGTCCACATCAACTACGAAGGCTGCAACACCTACAACGAAGACCACGACGACCTCCACACCAGCTTCGACCTGCGCAGCTTGTTCTTGGACTGGTCACTGCATCGGTATGTATGGATATTATCTACACATGGTTCTTGCTGACAATTAGAATTAGGCGCTTCTTGCTCCACCGAGGATGACTGTGATGGAGATCTTACTTGCACTAGTGGATTCTGCGGTGGTTGCACTTGGGATGGGCATTGCCTTTGTGAGCAGGATGTTGATATCTATTTGAAGACAAAAGACTAATCATTTACTAGGTGCCTCATGCTCTACAGGAGACGACTGTGCCGACGATTTGATTTGCACGAACGGCCAATGTGCTAACCCATAATAGTTATTTGATGTAGACGGTCTAGGGAAAGTTGTATGGTCAATTGCATGATCAATCAAGTGCAGGAAACTAAATTATATACGATATAGCACTTTGAATTTTTAATACTGCTGAATTGAAGTTAACTAATATTATTACTCCTCTTGCGATACGGAGGTCGCGGCAAAGGTCACACACTTTTCGACTTTGACCTTCTTTGATAATTTCAAACATTTCCTAGCCTTTTAAACTATTATTTATTATTTATTTATTAATCATAAAAGCTTTCGTCAATTATGATTTAGTACCGGAATGACATATATTGAAGTTAACGAGATTTTATTTTAATTGTCTTTCGAAAGTTCTTCATCTAGTCTTGTACGGTTGCCTTGATAATGTAAAAAGAATGATAATAACACCTTACATTTTACTTGAATTCAATTAAGATCTAATAAGTGGCATCTTTATGAAAGACTACTTAAAGACAAGATATATGATAATATTGTAACACGATTGCGGTGGATCGAATCATGTTATTATTCCATGTATAAGAGAATAGGCATTCACTTAAATCTAATCGAGCACGTGTCTAGTAAGCATCCCCTTTCATTTTCGTGTGTTCTATCGTGAATATGCAAGTGTAACCAAGGAGAATGTTATGGGCAGAGTGCTGTGAGTGGATACAGTAATTATGCAGAATATCACGCGGGATCAGCAATTCTTTACTATAACAGGTAAGAATAAGCCAAGCTGAAGAACAAGCTATGGTCAGCATCATCAAAATCGACTACTTTAATTTCTCACCATCAACTATTAGTTACAATTAATGTAAAAGTGGCTGAAGAACATGAGCTCATAACTATCCACACGAATATTATTACCACTGATATTCGCCAGGCATATTTTGCATCCCTTCTCCCGCTCACTCAACTTAGGTTATTTGCTCCGCATCTAATCCTAATTTCACTAAACATCTCTGATAATGCGATTACATCCATTCTTAGCTCTTTTACCGCTTAGCCTAGCTGCAAATGTGGAATCTAAGCCTATCCACAAGCCAATGACTAGTAAAACGTCACTGGCACTAATGATGCTAGACAGTATCATTGACAGGAAGCAAGGTATCTCAGTAAACACCTCTGTGAAGACGAGCGTGATCGAGGGTGGGCTATTGTTAGTAGGCATCTCGGCAACCCTCGAACACATGGACTTGAACTATTCACAGAAATCAAAGTATCGGGATTATTTAGAGCTAATCACGTCTGGACTGAGTTTGTCTCTGGAAAACGTGACCACAGATACTGTCAGTCCATTGGATGAGTTTAGTGTTGGCACGCAGTTTATCTATCAGTGAGTAAATTGGAGTTATAGATCCACGTGGAAAGCGTAAAGGCAACTTGACACGATGCTCATTATATCAAGATATCTTGAAACCGGAAACCGAACTTTGCTACGTGCTATCCAGGGTTTGCACGAGGCTGACCTTCTAAGGGAACGTCAAGAAGACGGTATGTCAAGTGCTACAATTCCTAGTTTGATGCTTCATCGTGTTGCTTATATCTGCCTTTCTTCGTTCAGGTTCTTATTGGTACTTTACCTATCCTAACGCTACTACGCAAGACGGCCTCTTTTCAATTCCTTCCTTCCATGCTCTATATGCGCGTGAATTTGACTCCCACAACGCTTTGACTGCCTACAAGACAGCTGCGCTACAGTTTTCTAACATTGTTGATCACTGCGTCTCCCATTCTACTGAAGGTTTGCTCTACCATGGATATGACCCTACCGGGTCTTTTCCAGTTTGGGGTAACCTCACATCTCGTGGTCATTCGCAAAGCATCTGGGGCCGTGCTGTTGGATGGACATGTACTGGCCTCCTTCTTACACTCGATGTGATACCGGAAGAACCGGCAACCTTAGAAGTGCGAGAAGAGCTAATTGGAATATTTGTTAAACTGATGAATGCCATTCTTATGGCACAAGATCTGTCTGGAGGTTGGTGGCAAATGATGAACTTCCCTGGGCGTCATGGTAATTATCTCGAATCAAGCTCGACTGGCTTGTTTTCACAGGCGATGCTACGTGGCATACGATTTGGATACTTGGGAACAACAACTAGTAAGATCCTCCATGGTGACCAGTTCAGTGCAGAAGAATATATCTGGAGTGCAGAGAGGGGGTGTGAGTGGTTGTTAAAGAATGCGGTGCTTTATTTAGGTGACAATACCCTAGGGTACAACCTAACAGTAGATATATGCAGCATCAACTCTCATACATCATTTGAGGTAAGTGCATTTCCTCCGACTTTCACTATTTCTTCCATTTTAATTCTTTTATGCTTGGGTTATTGATTTAATTGAGAATATACTGACAGATTAAAAGTACTATGTAGCCCAACCACTGAAACCTCAAAGTCTTCTTGGTGAAGTTGGGTTTATACTCACTGATATCGAGATGCATATTGCTAAGGAGTAGCTATGTGGTTAAGCTCTTGAAGCGAGAAAGAATTCCCATTAGATTCACACTATGAACATGGGCTATATCTGGCAAAAAATGGGGTTCAGCCTGCTAAGGGGCCTTGGAATCCGTGTTAGTAGTGATTTTCCACCTAAGCTTTATGAATTTTGAGTACTCATCAAAGAACGTAAATAAATACATTTGAGAATTTAGAAAATATAAAAAGGCACAGCTAGTATCACTGATTCCGTTGTAACAGAATTTTTGATGCAAATCTGATTGGCCTTCTAGAAGTACGTATTCAATCTTGAACCCACTTGACAAGATTACATTTTTACTCAACATCATCATTCGCGCCAACCACAATATCCCTTATGCATACTGGCAGGCAGTTGGGGGACAGTAACCATGGTTGCAGGCAAAACTGCATAATCCGGTGTAGCTATCGTCCTCTCCAGGAAGTGGAACTCCGTTCCGGCCATTAGATGGTGGAGTTGGAACAGGGGCACCATAAGAAGTGCAAGTGCAAGGGCCTGGTGGGCAGTAGCCATACTCGCAGCAGAAATTGCAGAGCCCGATGTAATTTCCTGATCCAGTTCCCGCAATACATACCGACCCAGGACTGATAGTTGTCGTGGTTGTAGTGATTGGGTGGCTGGTAGTTGTCGTGGTTGTGGTGATCGGTGGGCTGGTAGTTGTCGTCGATGGTCTGCCTGTTGTAGTGCTTGTTGGCGGTGGTGGAGGAGGTGGTGGGTTAGAGCTTCCAGTAGCATTGAAGGAACCAACGTATGCATTGTAGTTGTAGTATACGCAGGTGTCTGTAATCTGCTTAGGGCTTGTTCCTCCCATAACTGATTGTCCATTTCTAGAGACTTGGAATGTCTGAGATCCAATTCCCATAGTGAAGTTGTTGGTCTGAATTCCAGCTGGTACATTGATCGTTACTTGCGCGTTGTTACCGCTTGTAACAGTCAGTTGTGCCGGGCTAGTCAACATTGTGGTGACAAACACAACATCAGCGAGTAAATTTCGTCCATTAGGAGGGCCTAGTGTATCACCTGTACAAGTGACATCCCATGGCGTAGGTCTATACCAATACACCAACTGATCCTCCGTAACTGTTGGTAGACTTGCTCCAGCCTTATAAGCTGCGATGTATGGCTTCATTATAATTCTCCAACCATCGTGCGGGAATCCATCGGCCCATTGTGACGAACCATCATCAGAGTGATTAGGTTCAGCAGGACTGATGTAATGAGACTCTCCGAAATCTTAATTGTTTAGCACCATTCAGATACATGAAGTGGGGAGTGGACCCACCATTCCATGTAACAATTTCAATTAATTGAGGTTGTATGGAAAGCATCTCATTCCATCGGTCTGTGATCAACTCTTCACATATGAATACCCAATTTTTAGAGGCAAAATGAGTTGAAAACCATGGTGAGACAGCTAGATCGTGAATAAAAGTTATTTATTAGCTTTATACCTTCGGATTTCTAAGAGACGGTGTAACTCACGGGCCATGTACGGTTTTCCAGCCAGGTCAGTAAGAAATCTTTCGTCCCAGATTGTTGTCATTGGACCAGATATGATGCTGTTCCCACCATCTGTTGGCCATGCATACCAGGAGAAAGCCCCATCTAGGGAGGTTTGAGCATTGGTAGCTTCAGCCGGGTCTTGTAGATTAGGAATTGCGAAGATTGCTTCTGAAGTAGCTGCCTTAACTGGCGCCCAGTTGAAGCTGTCGCCTACAAAAGTGCTGACTACAGCACCACCATTGTATTGCATCTGTGCTGGATGGCCGGCATATTGCTGCATATATGCCGTTATCTGATCGGTATTACCGTTACTCCAGTAAGCAAAGTCAAAGGAAATGAAGACTTTGAACCCCATTTCTTCAGCTGCCTGATATGCGTTTGCCAATTGTGTTGGTGTGTAACTATCGATATTTGCATTGTTCAGCGCAAATGCATCGATTCCGATTTCCATCGCATATGCCATGTCTGTTTTCCAGTCATCTACTTCATAGTTTTCAACAATTCCGACCTAGGTGGATTAAATATAGTAAGCCACATAGCTCATGGGATAGTACCTATACGATAAATCGGCAAACGAAAACTTATTGCTGAATTAAGCTGCCAAAAGATTTGTTTCAATAGTTATGCTTACCATGAAATGTGCAAACACATACTTGTTCGAATCTCTGGTGACTAGAGTTGTGTTTTCAATATCGCCAGTCGGCATTGAGCACGTCAGGCTAGCAGTGAGAACGGTAGCTGTGAGGGCTAACTTAGGAAACTTCATTGTGGACTATGTTTATAAGAGTAAAATTAAGCAATGAACGAAATGCTTGATAATAATAATAATGGAGGATGGGTTGAATCTTTTATAAGCGTGTCATTTTTGGACGAACTTATCCGTTATGAGGACAACGTCAATAACGGCGGTTTGTTATACTACAGACACTCCATCTATGCATAGCTTAATCCAAGATATACCTAGTATTTCTCGCTCCATTTCATGGCTAATCTTAAAAAGCTTAAATTTACTGTTCAGATTTCTATGTTAAATATATAGAAGCTACAAGGGGATAGAATATTCAACAAGTAAGAACTATCTCTCAATCGGTCCTTTGGATTGAAAATTGGAGTGCCTCGTATGAAGCTATACCTTGTTGAAGATCTTGTCTGACTTTGACAAGACCAAATTATCAGGCAAAAACTTATTAATAAATTGCACCCGCGACATGCTTTGCATAAGTGCTAAGAAAGCTTTAAAATGCCTCCACGTTTTATTCAAAGGACCGAATAGTTTATGATTAATTAAAAGTCTCACTATTCATCGTAAGCTATACATTCGGACCGTCCCTGCGTTGAGGTGGAGTGATAGAGTAAAACACTTATCGGATGTTACGCCTGAGTTCAAAGAAAGATCTTGGCGTACATGTGGCACAGTTAATTCCATCACCATCTCTTTAGTAACAATAGAGCGGGGTAAGAGACAAATTGCTTCGCCGTGATTAGATACCGGAATATAACTCTATATTAATACTGTACTGTACAATGCCTGCCTGTGAGCGGGGTAGCTTTAACTAGAGAACAGGAGCAGGCATGATATCATATGGTTGCCGAACCATTATCTGTGAAGCATATATGATAAAGTAGAAGCATCATATACATTAATTAAACAGCAAAAGGCAGCAATTACTCGAGAGGCAGCCAGTTATTGCCGCTGTCGTAATATGAATGATCGAGGGGTATAGTTTGCCAATATGGGTTGTACTAATGATGTGGTCGTGGTGACATCAAAGTTTCTGATAGGTTAATAGGAACATACCGTATATGGACGGAAGTTGCATCACAAGGCTGTATAATTGAAGAAATACAGTCCCCCCCCCTGAATCGGTGTCGAGTGGCAAATTGATGCCTGGCGTTTGCCACCATACTTCCGGACACCGCCTTCCTGATAAGGTTGCATGACTCCACAAGCCCTTAACGTACAATTTGTATGGGAAATACACTGTAATTCTAGCTGTAGGATAGTTGACAAAATGTATATTCAATATTTAGTAAGACCCCCATTAGCATCGATCACAGCCTGACATCTCCTCTTCCAGCTTTTGTATAAACCTTCAATACACTCATCTGGAATAGCTTCCCAAGCCTGTTGAATAATTGATTGTAACTCTGCCTCTGGTATATGTAATAGGTCATAATAAGCCTCATTGTAATGGTGTTGTATCCAATCCTTCATCCAAGCCTAAAGATTCTCAATCAAGTTCAGATCTGGGGAATACCTTGGCCATCGAATATATAGGATATTTCTGAGTTGAAGGTTAGTTGTAGTAAGGTGTGAACAATGGTTAAGAATGTTATCTTGTATAAATATAAGGTTAAGGTATTCCTTAGTAAATTCTTCTACTTTAAAAAGAATATAAAGGTTATACCGTTCAAAGTTAAAAGTACCTTATTCCTTCTTCTAAAAAATTAAAAGCCCTTTCTTTTCATTATATATTATTTCTTATATCTTCTATAAAGTCTTCCCTTTCCTTGTTCTTTGTTCAACTATATCAAGGGTAATCTCCTCACTATCATCAGTTAATTCTGTAATAAACTAAAGGGTATACTAACCTCTAAATACCTAAACTTTATCTGAAAAAGTATGTTGTAATATAGTAGGCTAATCCCAATTAATAACTTCTTGACAGAATACAAGCCTTTTTGCCATTACATTAGGATTAGTTGAAAACCCCCTTCATTTAACTATCCTTCTTTTATATCCTTTATGTGTCATTACTCTTTTGATTGCTTTATATCCAAAGTGAGTAAGTTCTTGAAATAAAACTAGATCATTTCTTTGAATTCTAACAATATATTGATCATATCAAAGTTAACAACATGAAGATAATGCTTAAAGTTATTTTATAATACACTTATGTTGAGGAGTTATTATTATTAGTTTAGAACCTCTTTTATAATGTTAAGGAGTAAGTAATACTCTTAATGTATAATAAATCTAATGATATATAACTCCTAATACCTTACTTATTCTTTGCTAGGGTATTCCAAATAAAGCTGTAGTTTTAATTTGAAGTCGAAAATCATATGTTGTAAATTCTGAACGTTTAATTAAAGAGTTTTGAGAGCTATTAGAAGCTTGAGAATTTGGGATTTCTAGGTTAAGCCGTTGTATAGTTTGAGATGTTGAATTATGTGTTGCTATAGTAGCTTAAGAGAATGACATCTTTACAACTAATGAAGTTGGAGGAGAAAGAGTTGAATGAATTGACAATGTCCAGAATGGTGATTGAGGAGTTGGAATTGGAAGTGGTAATAGTGTAAGATCCCAACTGAAAGCTAGTGAAGCTGTTGAAGAAGGTTGTAATGGTGGAGGTGATAGCCCTGGGATTAGAAGTGATTCTGGGATTGGTTGAAATGGTATAGGAGTCGGTAGAAGTGATAGAATCGATATTGGTGTTGACGGAAGGCTTGGAGTTCTTGGAGGGTTTAGAATATGTGATATTGGAATGGCCATATTGGATCTTGAAATGGAGCTTGAAATGGAGCTTGAAATGGAGCTTGAAATGGAACTTGAAATGGAGCTTGAATTAGAGCTTGAATTACTACAACTACTACTACTACTACTATTACTACTACTACAGCGACAGCTAATATTTGGATGGGAATGCATTCTGGAGGATTCGAGATATAAAGCTCAACTGCAATTGTCAACATCGAATTGTATAGAAATTCTGCCGGTAGGCAATGACGCTGATTGGTTGTGGGCTGCCGGCCCCCTGGCCCTGTGCCAGGCATCAATTTGCCACTCGACACCGATTCAGGGGGAGGGACTGTATTATGCCTTACTTTTATTCCCCGGAGAGTGGGCCTGAATTAATGGTGAAAAAGGGGCACCTTCGAGGTGGCTGGCGAACTGCCAAATAGAGGAAGTTGTGGCGCTGCGTGTGCGGTCACGACGGTTAACGTGCGCCATATTTCTCGCTTCGAATGGGGTGTTTAATAAAGATGTATTGGCTGTATTTAACTGGGCTATTGTAGGCAGAGAACTTGCTGTACTCTTAATATACTAGAGACAAAGTAGAAGTACTGTCATATTCCAATTCAGCCTGTTTTTTCGCGAAAAAGAGCCCCGTGCACCACTTTTTGGTGCGCGTACCATAGAAAAGTAATGCGTGGGACAGAATCAATCAATTGCTTACCATACAACGCGTTTCTACACTTGTTTTTCGTGCCATTTGCTCATATGTTATAATTCCCATCATAATATCAACTTTTTCAGCATATACAACTCTTTTATGGTGCCTAGGCTTGTTCCAGAGACCGTGAAAGCCATCGAATGTGCTCTCCTGAATACTGACGACGATAAATACGCAATTGCTACTGCTTTTGACGTCTCTTATGAAACTGTTCGATATATTGCTTGAAAGCTAAAAACTGATAGAACAATTAGGGTAAATTTAAGAGGAAAAGCTGGTTGTTCTTCAGTAATAACACTAGATATCGAATAAGCAATAAAAGAAGTTATATATACGTTAAATGATTTATATCAAGATGAAGTTGCAGACTTTATATACGATGAATTCAACATAAAGCTTAGTTAATCAACAATTTCAAAGCTTTTAAAGAAGCTGAATATTACTTATAAAAAGCTTAAATATATTGTTGCTCAACGAAATCAACTTCTCATTAATAACTAGTATATTGAATTTGTGAACTTTATAGCTGATCAACTTATATTTGTAGATGAATCTGCAAGCAACAAATGTACAAGAGACTAGAAATATAGATAAACGCCTATAAGAATACTAGCAAAGAAGAAGAAGTAGTTGAAACGGTTGGAGAAGTAGTTGATATTGCTAGCATATACAGTAAAGGGATATATTTCCACCATCACTTTACAAGGGAGTATAATAGTAAAGGTATTCGAAAATTGGATTATTATAGATGTATTACTATTGTGTAATCCTTGGCTATACAAAAAGTCAGTATTAATTATGGATAATTGTAGAATTCATCGAAAACAACAACTCTAAGTTATATATGATGAAAAAGGAGTTTTACTTAGATTTTTNACTATTATATTACCTCTTTTTAAACCTAATCGAAGAAAGTTTTAGTAATCTGAAGAAATGGCTTTGTCAACATTATAATTCTTATCATTTTACTATTGCAAAATTCAAGGATATGTTATATATGAGTATTGACGAAGTTAAGAGATATAATAGTCTAAAGGTTATTAAGAATGCTCATAACCACTTTTNGCTATATTAGTTATCAAGGAGTTGAAGAAGAATAATATAATATTATTAGTTAATTACTAATATCTACAAAATTAATTGAAATTTCTTGTTTATATACTTTTTTCCATCTTGAAATATATAGTTTTATATTTATAACCTTCTCTTATAATAATAAAAACAACTTGATTTTATTGTCTTTTAACTTATTTAATTGTATAAGAGAAATATCTTAAGCTAATAAGATCTTAAATACCTTCTTAAGCTTTGTATCTTGTATATATTATAATATTTCAGTATGTATGTATATTTGGAAAGATAAGATTAATTTTTCGTTGTTGACAATTGGTTGAAGTAGACTTGATAGGCAAGTGGATTCCTTATTAAATAGCTTATTTTGATTTTGGGCTGTTAATTAATTCAAGAATATAAGTATTGTATATTGTGATTCTATTACTGGAATATTATAAGATATGCTATTATTACTGAAATTGTATATAATGTGATTACCCAGAGTTGTTGTTGTGATTGATGAAACCTTTAAATTCAACCCCTTTTTGACATCCTTCCTTTGCTTATATTACTTGTTATAAGCTGTTATTATAGCAATTACCTTCATAGAAGGTCTTTCAAGAGTTACTCTGCCTTTGTAGATTTCAGCCACTTATTCTTTAGCTATTTTGCTGTTGATAACAAGATGGAGAGTATTATAATCTTTATTAATTATATTATAATATAGTTTTTCGAAATTATAATAAGAAAAATCATCATATTGATGAAAATTGAATAAAGTAAGCCTTATACTATATTTTAAGTTCTTTTGTATCTTTTGTTGTAGTTTATTAAGTTGAATATTTGTTGTTGACTACTGTTTTTTAAGTATTAGTTCTTGTTCAATATCTTCTTGTTCAAGTGCATTTTCGTCTATTAAAGCTGAAAATACACATTTCAAAGTAGGCTTGTATATTAACGTAATTCCCAGTCCACCGGCCCACCCGGTCTACCGGCCCACTGAAATTTACTGCAAAATCAACGAAAACTGTACATTAATAACTTAACAAATATATAATTATATTTAATCAAACTTTGAAGTCTATTTATTTATTTAATAATCAATAAGTATACAAATTTTGACGTGTGTAGCATTTATAGTTTGTGCTATATAATAAAACAACCTTGTGTTGAAGGTCTAAAATCTAATTTAACTATATTATAAGTATTTAAACAAAAGAATGACTAAATATTTGAAATCAGATTAAAGTAATTAGCTATTTTGTAAAGAATTATTTCTTTTAACTTTATAGTTGTTGAGTTATTAATGTACAGTTTTCGTTGATTTTGCAGTAAATTTCAGTGGGCCGGTAGACCGGGTGGGCCGGTGGACTGGGAATTACGTTACGCCAAAAACACCAATACGCAAATTTTGCCTCCAATTTCATACCACCCAATTTTTGAGCGTATTTTACCTACAAATATCAATACAATATGGCCGAATCACGTATTGCAGAAGCAATTGAATATATTCAACCTACATCCTCATGCAAAAATTGCACCAATTGCACGCTCTTTCGACGTTCCCTACTACAAACTACACACGCGTCTTAATGGTCGAAACCCCTCATCTTCACGCGGCGGGCATAATAAAAAGTTATCTGAGCCTCAGGAGACTGCTCTTAAGGATTATATGATGTTGTTATATCACTCTGGAACGCCTGGAACTATTGAGACTCTGATCCAAGCGGCCAATCGACTACTATATTACTCTGGTATCAACGATATTGTCTTTTACAGATGGGCAAAATGATGGATTATAAGGAATAAGGAATACTGGAAATTGATACAACCTAAACCAATTTCTATACAACAGCGACAAGCATATATACAAGAGGATATCAAAGTATATTTTAAAGAGTTCAAGCGTTGTTGTTACTATTAAGGAATCCTTGAAGAGGATATATCCAATTTTGACGAAACAAGATTTCAGATTAGTATAATATCTGGTGGTCAAGTAATTGTTCTTGCTGATTATAAAGCTGCTTTTATATCTGATCTTGAAAATAGGGAATTGCTAACAACAGTAGCAACAATTAATTAAGGAGGTTAAAAGATATTACCAATAATAATATTTAAAGGTGTATACCATTTGCACAAATACTTTGATAATGATATAGACCTTGATATCCTTTAAGCTTATTCAGAATCAGGATTTTCAAACGATTAACTTAGAATCAAATACCTTGAGCATTTTGATAAATTCATATGCAAAAGTAAAAAGAGTTAATATCACCTTCTTATTTTTAATGGTCATGGATCTTATTTGACATAAGATTTTATTGATTTTTATTAACAACATTATATTCACCCTTTTTAACTTTTACTACATCTTACACACCTTCTCTAACCTTTAAATGTTAAAGTATTTTAAAGCTTAAAATATCATTTTAAAAAGATTATACAAGAGGATATATTTATAAGTATAACTGACATTTTAAAGGTTAACTTCTTTTGTTATTTTCAACGCTTTTAGGATTGTACATTTAAATATTATATAATCTGATCAGCCTTCAGAAAAACAAGATTAATTCCATTAAATCCTAAGATTGTTTTAAGGAAAGTCAAATTATATCAAGGCAAACAGACAATTGAGTCTGATGTATTGTCAGATGTATTTGAAGATGCATTTGAAGATATATTTGATATCTCCAATCCTAATACACTACCACAAATTACGTGGGCAAATTAGCCTACACCTTTTACTCTACATACATGGAAGAGTAGAATAGAATATGTTCGAGCATGTACAATTGAATCAATCAATGGGATTGAGATTACACCTTCTGTTATACGTGTTCAAGATAAATTAGGTAAGGCAGCTAAAACCTCAATGTTACAAGGTGCACTTTCAACTCAACGAGTATTTGACCTTAGTCTTGCAACTGAGAGACGCAAAATCCAGCCAGATGGCAATAAGATTGTACAGAAATATGGTGAGATATATGGACGTCAAGCACTACGTCAAATTGAAGATGATAGAGAGGAGGAAGCTAGGGTAGTCAATATGAGGGAAGCCCGGCTTACGCGACCATGGCGTATGAAATACAAGGCAATAGTCTCTGACCTTGACAAATGTAGTATATTTATAAAACAAAGATTCCATGTAGAGTAGTAGAGACTATAATAATTGTGTAGGGAGGAGTGGCTAGGATTTGAATTGGGTGGTATGAAATTAGAGGCAAAATTTGCGTATTGGTGTTTTTGGCGTATTGCTGACCCTCACCAAATTACGTAAGTAATGTGGTGAGTGCTGTGTAAGCCGAACGACTAAGGCACCAATGATAAATGCTGCTTATCTCACTCTCAGCCTCTCTCAGCAAGGAAATTTTTATTGGTGAACAAACCCTGGTGGGCGGGAGGAGGATTTATGGTTTGCATAGATTTTCGTTGTCATTCTTTTCCTTCTTTAAAGTGAGGCGGATTAGCGCAGCCAAGTGAATTGTTATCCTGCCTGCTAGGAGCTGCGGAATCACAAATCATATCTGGCAGAGCATGTCTAAAATTTCCAACAGGTTCGGTGCGCCACATCAGCTCTTCTTAATCCTCTGACAGTACGGAGTAGCAGCCTACGTTTCAAAATTTAGAACAGAATTTCAATTTCATGTAAACATTTGATGTCCTCAAATACTGTACTATAATTACTGACCCAATCCTGCTTCCTTCGCCACTATCTCCAATATACAATCACATCTCAAATCTTGGCCAGTTCTAGTGATGGAGAGTAGCCTTATAGCAACACATTACGCCTTGTTAATTGGCCTGTGCTTTATCCCAAAGGAACAACGCCAAAAGTGGCCGCTTCTCAGAGGCTGTACAAGAGATGTCCAAGAAATCAAACAGCTATTAGCAAATTCGTCATCAAGGGTTCACATTCAAACGCTCACTGCAAGTCTTGTGGATCCAGACGTATACCGTCCATTGGAAGATAAAAATGACTTGTCTACTCACGAAAACATTATATCTAATCTTAAGGATATAACATCGAGGGCATTGGTTGGTAACTTCGTTTATATCCACTTTTCCGGGCATGGTATGGTAATTCAGCTTACCAGCCCTTATGCGAACGATTACACCGGTGAGCTTGTCTTAGTTGTTATTGTAAATGGTGATGTTACCAAAATTGAATATCTTGAAGGTTTTGTGTTGGCAGATCAGCTAAAGAAGATAGTGGAAAAAGGCTTGAAGGTGACGCTTGTGCTTGATTACTGTGCTTCTGGGAGTGTTGTGCAGGGTGATATTGACTTGTCAGTCCGATATCTGCCTGACAGCTATGAAGTGGACATAGGATATGCGTTTATATCTAATAAAAATCTTCGTTTAGAAAGCTGGGGGTTTTGCAGTGCCTTGCTGCGACCAAACTGGTTGGTCAACCTCGACGGTTATACTGTGCTTACTGTGTGTGATTCTACGGAAATGGCTCGAGAGTTAAAGCTTGGGACTGAAGTATACTATGGAGCCTTATCTTATTTTCTAGTAAGGACTTTTAACAGGCTTGGGCGTGTTGGGGGTAAGCTGCAGCATATTTACGCTCATTTATGCGCTTGATTCGAAGAAGCAAATCTGTCATACAGGCTGATGCTTTATGGGAACACGAGCCTTCATTTCTTCGAAGATACCAATTATACGAATGATAGCGCGGCAATTCCAGTTATTAATAAAAATGTGAGTCTAATACTAGAGGCAGGTCAAGCACATGGCGTTTGTGAAGGGGACAAATTTGCTCTATCTGCACCTGGCCTAACCAAGCCAAATATCCTTGTTGAGATCACTTACGCTAGAGATCTAACATCGAGTTTGAAGCTGTTGGATCCAACACCTATCTCTCTGGCATCAGGGATGACTGCAGCCGTACGCACTCGTTTATCTCTCCAGAGATTCCCTGTCCGGCTTGAGCTCCACCTCCCCTGCCGTGACACATGGGATGTGGCTCTGCAGAAACAATCGTCACTTGATATTCGCTACTCGAACAATGCAAGATCCGAAGTCTTGTTTAAATTCCACATCATTCTACTTTCCAAGAACTGTTACGAGATCTGGGACGAGTCAAATCAAAGGATACCGGACCTGCCCATATTTTATGACCTAGATAAAAACCCTGATTACGTATTAGATATTGTGCACCATTTGGCTGAGTTCAAGCTAGTACGGCACTTGGTCAATAACTCACTAATAAAATCAACCTCTCCCTTTAAAGGGTTATTCAGCGTCCATATCAAAGCAGCTGAAAAGACATTCCACCCAGGATGCCGACGATTCGGAATGTTTCATGCAGGATGCTCACACGAAGAGTGCATGATAATGGTGAAGGACGGAGAACAGCTAGAATTGATCGTACAGAACAACACGAAAGAGAAAAACCAAAAGCTTCACATCCATTTATACTGCTTAGGTTCTTCTTGGGAGATAGAGAATGGTCTCAAAGCAGATTATGAGGTGATTTCACCTCGCTACAGTAATCAGGACGACGAAGATTATGAAAACGGGACCAACGGAGTATGGAGCAAGGTGCTTACAATGACGTTAGCTCAAGAGCTCAAAGACAAGGGGAAATGTCAGTGTGACGACATTTTGAAAATATTCCTGACTGCTCGCCCAACTTCTTTTATATCATTGGAGTTGCCAGAAGTGGGCAAATTGACCAACCAGCGAAAGAATATCGAAAATGGAAGAGAAGGTTCTGATGGATTAGCAGAGGATTGGGCTGCACTGAATTTTCATGTTCGTACATATAAAAAGCTACAGCTTTAATATATGCGTGGATGAAATCTACCGGGCCTAGTATAAGAAGCTACAGCATTTTAGATTTCAGCTGTCAATTTCAATTTTAAAATACCAAGATCTAAGCTTCAGGAAGAAGCCCCGTTTTAATGTTGGGGTATATTAAGAGTACGCTCAAGGCTATGCAGACCGGTCTTATCTATGACCTCCTCACCCAAAGGCCCTAGTGGTGTTCACATTAAGTGAAAAGATGATCTAGCTCCCAACATTATCAGGTTATTCCATCCTCCGTTAAAACCCATAGTTAATGAAGCAGGGTTTACTACACAGACAGGTTAGAAGAAAAAACATTGCGTATACAATGCTCCACCATCCCTACTCACCACGTGCTTTGAGATTTACGCACCAAAATGAACAAAAGGCGCCCAACAAGAGTGATCAACATTAGGTTCAGAGCGGAGTCGTATAACTGCCTCTCGTAGAGCTTCTGCCACTATGTTTTGTGTCAGCTTTCGGTTGCTACGTTTAGCAAGCTCGGTATAGAACTCTTCTGCAATGCGAGCGCAGGCACCGTCAACAGCTGGCCAGAGTGTTCCCACCACATGAACAAAGCCGGCCATTTGGAAAGCACTAGCAAGATGTAGGCCTTCATCTACCAACCGGCTTGCTTTCACCTGGGCAGTTGAGCATGCCGAAAGAAAGGCAATCCACAGTCGTTCCTCTGCTGCCAGCTTTGAAACTTCCAACATGGTCAGCTTATCAACTGATGCTGTACCATTAACCTCTTTATGCAGTAGCAGATGGCTCTCATAAGGGTCAATCGGATCTGACACTGCGTGGCACGCAAAGTGTGCAATGGTTGACTGCTCCAGCTCTTCTAGGACATTTTCAGCACTGGGTAGCCGCAACTCCTTAACGTCATATACGCCTCTGCAAGCCCTTTGGATGGCAGTTTTCTCGTCATCAACGCCAGGAAGATGCTGATGGCCGACAGTCGTAGGCATGGCAACAAGAAGAACGGAATTAACCTTATTCTCGTTGGCATCAGCCTTAACAGGTATGGAGGCTCTCGACCGTGAGTGGGCGAGGGCCTTGATGGTGGGAGTATAAGAGGGAACAACTCTGCTGAGAGTATTTTCTAAGGATGTTGGTCCGAAATCGACACCAGCGGCGTGAAATGGGAGTGAACTGGCAAAGCCAGAACCGATCCACCAGACTCTAGGTCGCTCTGAACCCTGAAAGCCCATGACATCGAGCTCGTCGAGAACGAGTTTCACGCAGTTTCTCCAGAGCCAGGAATATAGATCCCCCCGAGGTTTTTTATCGTCTACGGTAATCTTTCGGTTGGTAGCGACAGCAACCGTACGCGTGGATATATGTGTCGCGAACTGCGGCGCCTTTTTGAGCAATTGCTCTGGAAGATGAAGTGCCTTGATTTCATGAGGTGTAAGGATGATGGCATCGGCGCTGATATCAGAGATGTTCACGACCAAAATTGGACCCTCGGAGGCCAACATCTTAAGCTCACCTATATCTAGAGACATTTGAAATCGCTCGAACCCTGGTAATTGCCTGATCTTGCTTGCCAATTCTTCGATCTCGCCTAAAGCTTCCCTCCTATTCTTCGCAAGCTCTCTCGCAATAACCTCTCTCCATTCCCTGGCAAGCTGTCCTGGAATTCCTGAGCTCCAATATTCGGTAAGGCCCACTGGAAGCTCTGCCCTACGATAGTCTTCAATCTCATCTGCATCTACCTGATAGCGAAGGCTTGTGTAGTTGCTTACGAGGTCCTTATAATCTCTTCTCAGCACAGATAAATTGCCGCGATCATCAATGATATAACCAAGGATAAGCCCACGGCCAAACTCGAGCTGCTGTAAAGCTTTTTCTGCCTCTCCAACCCGGAGGCTGAGTGAGGCCGCAATTGAAGCAATCCCGGAAATTTGATTGATGGCGTTCTGTTGGTCCTTACGGCTCGTGTAACGACGACATGCAAGGGGAACAAGCTTCAGCATCTTCTCAGCCAGCGACCTTGCCTCTTCCCACAATTTACTATTGACATAGATCGAAATCGCGCTCCGGGCACACTCAATCCGATCTAGTGGAAGCCCATGGAGACTCTGGCTTGCTTTTATGAAGAGATGGAGAGCTTCGTTCACGTCAGCAGCATTTTTCATGCCTGGTGGAGCATTCAAATGTCTTTTTTCTAATGCTCTGGCAAGGTTTCTAAGGCGGTACACTTTCTCAATGTAGATATCTGGAGTTAATGATACTGCTTGTTGGAAGGCTTTAATACCATCGTCCAAATCAGCCCCTATCTTAGTCCTCTCGTGGAGGTGCATCATCTCAGAACCAAGGTTGCTCTTAGCGCTAGCATAAGATGGGTTGCTCGCCGGTATCAAGGTAATTGCTCGCCGTGTTGCTTCAATAGCTTTGTCAAGGTCTTCGTTGCTGCCACTGACTTCGTACTGGCAGAGAAGTAAATACCCCAAGTTAAGATCTTTGAAACCGCAGATACCATCTCCATGGGATGCAAAGGCAATATCTTGGAGCAATTGTGTAGCCTCCTCGAAGGTTTCTTTCGTTCGTCTCCGTTCGAAGCTTTTAGTGAGAGCTGCTAATAAAAGATTTAAAGAAGCCAGCCTTTGGGAATTCCACTTCCCACTGAAGTCGACTGCTTCCTTCGTAAGCTCAATGGCGTGATCCACATCTGATATATCCTGTTCTCGACGATACCGACTTAAATATGCTGCTGCAAGATTATTTAACCAAATTGCCCTAGTCCGCTGCCCTCTCTGGCCTGGCAGATCTAGAGCATCCTGCGCTTTATCCATTGCTTCGCAAATAACTCTCTCACCTCCGATCCTGTCGTACTGATTAGTGAGCGCCGCTGAAAGGCTGCTCAAACAATACGCTTGAACATCCTCCGATTCTTTACTGAGCTCAATAGCTGTTCGAGCATGTTCAATGGCATCCTTGACATCGGACTCTGCGTTTGTATACATGGATCTATGGCGGACTCTGCGGCTGAGACTGCTTAAGACTCTGGCCCGGTCACGATCATGGTTAGCTCCCGAGAATAGTTGGACAATTTTCTCAGTAATTTCGATAGCATTGTCAATGTCAGAGAGAATTCCGGTTCTCTGATACAGGCACTCATGTAACTGAGCAAGAATTGGCAATATCGATGCCCGACACTTAGGGTCATCAGTCAAGTCCTCGACAGTCTGTGCCAGCTGAAGTGCCTCGTCGAGATCGGAGCGCTCCCTAAACTCTAAGTATCTCTCACTGAGTGCGTCGGCAAGACTTTTCAGTGCTTCCCAGCGCCTTGAACCCCATACGACACCATTGAGATCATCGGGCAACTTAGCCCACAATTCCTTCGCAACCTCAACCGCATCGTCAAAATCTCTCTTCTCTCTAGAAAGATCAGCCAAGTTCATCAGTATAGGCTGGAGATGGCGCAGAAGAACAAGACGATCGTGAGACTCTTTGGGCAACTCTTCCAAGGCTGCGTGGCCGCAAATAACGGCTATTTTGACGAAAATGTCAACGCCTTTCTCCTGGTATTCTTGGTACAGAGCTCGCAACCAGCGGAAAAGCCAAAACGGAGCTTTGTCGCGCCCTTGAATACCGCAGGCAAACTGCAAAATCTCTGTCTTCAACTCTTCATCTCTCCCATAAACACTGGCAACATCTTCGCCAACATCGTCCAGAATATCTTTCCACGGGGTTATTAGCTTCAAATCTATGTCATTCAGTTTCTTCATCGCTGAGTACGTCCTCCAGTATTGATTCCATCGTTTCGTCACGGACTTTCGACAGTAGTAAAAGTTAAGGAGATGTAGATTCAAGGCAGCCTCTGAAGTTGTATTGCCTGATCAATCCAAAGCAAAAATAGTTAAGAGGCTTATCTCCCTCATTAGTTTCTCGTTAATCCCTCGCCCGACTGCGCAGGAATGTTGTTGTGCCAGCAGGTGATTGGTACATAGTAATGCGAACCTCTCCCCAGTCGTATGCAAAGCCCTCCCGGAACGCCTTGATGGGGCTGACTTGCCGTGCTTGTTGTACAGCAGTTCCCCAGTGGTCACATGCAATCTAGACGACAGCTGGTGACTAGGTGAATGCTGAGTGGGTAGTTCATCACTTATAGGCTTCAGGATTACCTTCAATTGAAAGCCCGTATCAGGTATCACCCCTAGGAAAATGTAGCCTGTAGCGATCTATAATTAACGCACTTCGCCCAAATATACAGGCGACTTGGATTTTGCACGTCGGGACCGGCATATCATTCAACTTCATCTCTCACTAGGTTATCAGAATATGAGAGGCCGGGCACCGTGTGGAGAATGTAAATATCTAAGAGATCTTCTTGATATAACGGGCTAGGACGGGTTGTGGACGTCCTTCTATGATGATGCTATTAGTAGATTTCACTTAGCGAGGAAGATGGAATAATTGGGTGAATCTGCTTCCGATGTTGCCAATGGCAGGTATTATCGCAGTATTACGAACAACATATGATTTGGCCCTACTCGTACCATTGGGCCAGACTTCTCAAATTACAGGTAGTCAAATACTGAAAACGTACTCATCTACCCCACTTTTCCTCCTCCCAGTCCATCCTCGTCTCTCCTGTGTTTCATTTCCGAGGCGCGATCCGACATGCCTTCAATCTCAACATTCCTGCAACAGGTAAGAATTGGTTTCTGTTTTCAATCTAGCCGCCGCCTTCACTTCTGATACTTGGTAACCAGATAAGAATCAGTCCGAATGATGGCGTGTACGCAGCTATGCAACCCCTGCAAACTTCACTTTCGGTGGCTTCGCTTCAACAAGCAGCAGCACGATGAAAATCAATTAAATGGAAAATGAAGCTATTCTCAGCTGTCCATATCACGCTAATTGATCTTAACCTCGTTGACCACAACTTTTTATATTGCAATTGCAATCCATGCACGTAGCAGTAGAGTTTATAATAAAATCTGTTTATATGTTAAGTATCCCATGAATTGATGCTTATTTACAAACGTCGATACAGGCAATTCAATATCGGAATCTCGACATGGGCATTTTCCATTTCTGTCTTTGAGCCTGAGCTATTACTGCTATCCTGGTAAATACGAAGCTACAGTGCCCCCAAGGCAGGAACGTGGAGTGCCTTTAGCTCAGGCCATGATTATACAATCTAATGTAAGTTTTTTCAGATCAAAATGCCTCACAACTTACCAAATAATATTATCTCTAGCTAATAAATTAATATAGCGTGTAAGAACCCGTTAAGAGTAAAAAAGAGAGTATCATATTTAAATGACGGAGGAGGTCGAGGGAGCCTAGCTATTTATTACCTTTGGCCTGCTCCCACTAATGTAGATAAAAGACGAAGGTTTTTAGAAGAGTTGATAGAATATCACCAGGTAAAAAATATTGATAAATACGAAAATTATAGTCTACTCCATCATGAGATTGTCCCCGTGAACAACAACATAGGTAATGTAACCTCTGCGCCCGTATTCGGAAGGACCATTATGAAGGATAGAGCACGAGAGTAATTTTTGTTAGCGAGTGTCAAGTCTAGCCTCAATAAAACCCTTCCCTATGAATACTTCTATCCAAAACTCCCGCAGCCCGCAGTCCGTCAACTGCAGCATCTCCAAATCCACCCGGACCACATATAAAAACCTCTCTGTCCTGGACAACCTCCTTCCAATAACCTAATGATATTCGACCTCTATGTGGTACAATTTGTAAGTTGGGCTGTTCAATCTTCCCGGAACAGATGTTTTCTTCCTTGGTGAAGAGGTCAACCTTCAACCTAGCATTTGAGATTCCTGCGTTAAGTGATATCTCTATCAGTTTCAAAAGGATACCTGGCTCCCTTGTAGATAGTGTCAGAACTATATCAACTAGACTGTTGCATTTACGCTCAGCCAAGGCAGAGAGCATGGACATAAAAGGAGTGATGCCAATCCCTCCAGCGACCCAGAGCATTTTAATATCTCCGTGTCCAATGCAGAAGTCTCCAGTAATACCAACAATATCAGCGACGATGTTTAAATTGTCGATTGTTGCAGGATATTCCTGCTTATTCATTGAACGTTCTCTCAAAGCATCGAATAAAGCACCCGTTACCGCACCACCTTTCATTTCACGCATTGTTAATTCAAACCATGTCACGCCCCGACCTTCATGGGCACTCGATACCGTCCAAGTACGCACACGATCATCATTAATGGATCCTGGAGTGTCATTTGCCATATGACGGTATACAGGAGGCCCGATCCAGTTCATGAAATCGAGCACCATGGCTTGTCCCGGCCGGATTTTAAAACCACCTACACCTGGTTTAGATATAACTTCAAATCTCAACGTTGCAATATCGGGGCCAAATTGTATAGCTCTTGCTAGCCGAGCTTTATGTCCACTAGATACTGCCCCTTGAGCTTCCGGCTCTTCGAGGAGGTATTTGATCTTAGGACTATATGGGCTGCGGCCAACATCAGTGCCTAGCTCCTGACGAACAGGTAATGCATCACGAATGAAGATATATCCTGTAGTTTCTAGAGTGACGATGCAAGCTTGCCTAGGCATAATATCAAATGCAGGCGGTCCAACAAGGACCCTTGCGGAACCGGTTAGATAAAGGACATCACCAGAAGTGAACGAGAGTATCGTTAAACCAGCTAGATTGGAAGATTGAATATTTCCCAAGCTAGATAGAAATCGATCTCCCGAGTACTCGGGGATGACTATCGTACGGCCATCAGAGGGCCGAACACGTATGAATCCAGGTAATCCACCACAAGCATTCATTCCAGCGTGGGAGGGGTACTTTTGAGCAGTAGCAACATCAGAGTTGTATACCGACGCAATGAAAATCGTATCTGCATCAGTAATAAATTTAACTATTTCGTCCGGTAGTCGTTCAGAAGGTCCTAGGTGTAGGTTTTGGTATGACACTGAAGGGCTTGTGTTGGGATGAGGGATTAACTTTCGAATATTGATATACTTGGGGCAATTTCTATGAAACCAAAATCAATTAGCATTATTATGACAGGTATCTGGAAAATATCTAAATGTATCTTTGTCCGTGTCGAGAGAATATTTTAACATACCCTACAGTTTCCGTGATCTGCAAGCCAAGCTCATAGTCCAATTTACTGCTCCGTTTAACTCCCCTTATCCAACCAGCGAACTTGTTCCGTCTTCTTGTAGAGAATTCAATCCCTAGACCAGCAATCAAGAATCTTTCTGGGGCAGTTATCTGTTGCTTCTTAGGACCCAGCCAAGCATCAAGTGTGCTTAACAATGGCTCCCCTTCCCAAAGGCGCGCATTCACTATTAACGTATTAAGATCAGGACCCCTCACAAAGCCAATCTCGCCTGTAGTTCCAGCAACTATGGATGCCCAAGGACGGCCATGCTCATCAGTAGTAGTTATGGGAATAAAAGGAAGATTTGAGGTGTGAAATATGCGGTGTTGTTCTCGCATCGCATTTTCGATCATTCCCCAGCTATTACTAACAGCATCCGCATAGCCTAACTTGCGCTGCACAATAATTTCACCAGGATACCATCCTTGAAGAGCCGCGGTCATAGTGAACTACAAGGATAACTCAATAATCAGTTTCTCAAATATATTTCAAGTTTACTTCACTTTCCCTCTCGAGCTAGTGCTTTATTGACGGCGTTTGGTTGTGGGGTGAGCCTATTTGCAACAGCCTATCAGATTTTCCGTGGGCAAGCTCTAAAGTGCAAGGCTTTATAATCAACCCACGCAGAATTATATCATCTGAGCCACTTGTGGACGGTTTCTTCGATCCAATTAAGCTCTCTATCCTTACAAAGGTCGGTTGAGATTTTTACTATAAAGCACTCGGCCACGCAGCCGCTACCGTCATGATCCTTCCACTAACTTTAGAGAGAAGATATTCCCCGAATGAAATCTAAAAATGAACTCTATAGATTCTGAAGAAATAACTAGTTACCCGGCAATTAGATATAAATCCCACACTTCAATTCAATATCTTATGAGGAGCGGTCCTAGCTATCCCAATATCAACCCTTGCACTATACGCGGCCAATTAAATGGTTTCCAAGCCCCATGATTAGCGCTTAGAGAAACTAAGATTAACGCGCTTAAATAAAGAGTTAATCATACCATACTCCATTCCCCATCCTAGGTAAAATAAACGGTTAGCGGGGTAACGTCTGTCTCCATCGGAGCAAGAAAAGGCCGTCTTAGATGTAGATCATATGATAAAGGGAAGAGTGCCGTAGGCATTGAAACTAGGCAGAATAGATGCAAGCCACCGAGCTACCGAATGGTTACAAACGCAATTTGAAAGGGCAGGAATAATCTTTGGTGATGTGGCCTGCGAAACACCGAGACCCCGAAAAGCATAGCTGCTTTCTATCATCAATCGCGGAGAGATCACCAAGGACCCTAACCAAAAATCCACTCAAGACACTTCTAAGAATCTCGGCAACTATTTGACTCAGGATATAGTAATCGGGGTTTTGTCTGCAGATTTTTGATATATGGCTCCATGGTCCTGTATTCTTTTTTTTTGCCCCTTCCGTTGTTTTGTTATTTAAATAGAATCAACTGTCTCGTGATAAGTATAGTTCCAACTATTTTTGTTCTTTTCAAACTGAAGAAAAGTGCGCCTGTTCTATTATAACCTTAACCTAATTATATCTCTATTTCTGGGTGGTTTTTTTACGGCGCCGTCTAGATGCTATCAAAGGCCGAGGATCGCGGCGCCTCCATACCAGGCCCAAAACGTAAGAGATGCGAAAAAGTCCAGACCTCTCCGGAAGATTTCATCCGCTAATTAAATAATAATCTCCAGCGTATCCCGTGGTCGGTAACTTGCCTGAGTTCAAAGCCGGGGAGAGTATCCCAAGGCTACTTGAGCTATATTATCGTGGGCAGTCGTGAACTGACGGATGAGCTCTGCGACGAAACGCGATTTCACAAATCAGTCCATGCTTCGTTGGAAACGCTTCGAGCTGGTATCAAGGACGCCTTGTTCACAGCGCACCATGGCGAACCCAATTGGGCAATAGCCCACCGGGTTCTTACTCCAATTTTTGGACCATTGAAGATTCGAGAGATGTTTGATAACATGTACGATATCGCACAGCAGCTGTGTCTTAAATGGTAAAAACGCTTTTTTGTCTTTGTATAATTATCCTTGAGACTGACATTCTTTAAGGGCTCGGTTTGACCAGGCCATCGATATCACTGCCGATTTCACGAGACTCACCCTCGATACAATTGCTTTATGTTCCATGGACTACCGCTTCAATAGCTTCTATAGCGGGAACGACATGCATCCGTTTGTGGAATCCATGATTCGCTGGTTAAGGGAGGCAGACAAAAAATCCATGTTGCCGGGGTTTATTGATTCCATGCGATGGCACACTAATAAAGTGTGGATCAAACAATTCGAGTCGATGAAAAAGACTAGTAGAGAAATAATAGAGTATCGGCGGAAACATCCTGATGATACAAACGATCTGTTAACGGCGCTGCTGAATGGTCGGGATCCTAAAACCGGGCTGGGCTTGGATGACGAGACTATTGTCAACAATCTCATAACCTTCTTGATTGCAGGACACGAGACCACCTCCGGACTCCTCTCTTTCACGTTTTATTACATGTTGAAAACTCCTGGCGTGTATGCTGCAGCCCAGAAAGAGGTCGATGATATGATTGGTTCAGATGGTCTCCGAGTTGAGCACGTCTCAAAACTTCCTTATATTGAGAGCATGCTTAGGGAAACCTTGCGGATCATGCCGACAGCGCCTGCTTTCGCCGTTACGCCTAAGAAGGATGAGACTATCGGCGGTAAATACAAAGTCAGTAAAGGACAGAGTATTCTTATTTTCCTTCCTGCGGTTCATACAGACGAGGCTGTCTGGGGTAAAGATGCCAAAGAATTTAGACCCGAGAGAATGATGGATATAAATTTCAAGGATCTCCCGTCCAATAGTTGGAAACCTTTCGGTAATGGTGCGCGTGGTTGTATCGGCAGAGGCTTTGCATGGCAGGAGGCAGTTCTCGTAGGTTTCTCGTGGTTCCCAATCAGTTCTGTTGCCGGCTAACCAGTTACAGGTAATGGCTTTGTTACTCAAAAGCTTTGACATCCGGCTTGATGATCCATCTTATACTCTTCGAATTAAGGAGACACTGACTATAAAACCGGATGGGTTCCGCATTCGTGTTTCTCCTCGGAAAGGTCTTAAACCAACCTATCTAGCTATGTCGCTAATTTCGTCTGGGGACAGCATTAAGTTCCAGAATGGCTTCCATTCAGCACCAGCCTCTCAACTATCTGGAGGGGATATTGGGAAGTCCTTGTGTATTTTGTATGGCTCTAACCAAGGCACATGTGATTCGTTGGCAAGACGTCTTGCGATTAATGCTCGAGCTCATGGTTTTGGGACAACTAACATTGACACTCTAAACTCTGCCAAAGGAACCTTACCTGTGGATAAGCCTGTAGTTATTATTACTACATCGTATGACGGGAATCCAACAGAAGATGCCGCGGAATTTGTTAGTTGGCTGGAGCAGGCGGCAAAACAAAGTGGTCGGCTAGAGAAGGTAACATTCGCGGTTTTCGGATGTGGTGAGCTTTTATATTCCGCAGTTCTCGTTCCACTTCTTATATTTTTATAGGTAATCATGACTGGAACAAGACATTCCACAGAATTCCTAAATTGGTAGACGAGCTCTTAGAGAAGGCAGGCGCCAAACGACTGTGCCAACTAGGGATAACGGATGTGGCTTCAGATGATATCTTTGCTACTTTCCAGGCGTGGGAAGAATCTCAATTATGGCCCACACTGGCTGGAGGAGAATCTGTGCACCTGCCGGGACCACCGTCAACTACTCCAGAGGTTGAAGTTCTACCACCACCTCGCTTTTTGATGCGGAAGAACCTCTTAAAGGGTATTGTTACTGAGACAAGATCACTCTCAACAACGGGAGACAAAGTGCATCTCTCTGTTAAACTCCCTGAAGGTACCACTTACCGTTCTGGAGATCACATGGCTGTCTTACCAGTGACACCAAATAGCGTCGTCAGACGAGCTCTGTCAAGGTTCCACCTAATACCTGATAGCATGCTTTCAATCCACTCTGAAGGCTCTCAGGGACTTCCTACAAGTCTGCCAATATCTGCCTCGGATTTACTGGGGGCGTATGTTGATTTGTGCCAGCCGACATCTCTACAGGTAAGTCCGAGCTTCAATTTTATGTTTTTATAATATTTTAAGAGATATATAGGACATAGAAGCACTTTTAAAGATGGCATCTAGCGACAGCGAAAAGTCTGGACTAGAAAAGCTAAAAACTAGCATCAGTAATGCTGAAACGGGATCTGTATCAATCAAACCATCCGTTCTCGATATTTTAGAGCGCTTCCCAACTTTGGACATATCTATTGATAAATTCCTTGGCATGGCTAGGCCTATGAGGCCAAGGACATATTCTATCTCCTCAAGCCCGAATTCCAGAAATCTTGAAGCTACGATAACCTGGAAAGTCATCGACGAAGCCTCCTGGGATAAATCCACCCGATTTTTAGGTATTTGTTCGAATTACCTCGCCGGACTAAGGAATGGGGAAGGTTTATTTGTTAATATACACTCAGCACAACCCTGCTGGCATCCCCCCGATAATCCAGCTGATTCACCTATGATCATGATTGGTGCTGGTACTGGTCTCGCCCCTTTCCGTGGATTCCTGCAGGATCGAATGAATCTTTATAAAGCTAACAAATCTCTCGCGCCTGCTATTTTGTTCTTTGGGTGTCGTCGCCCTGATACAGACGATTTGTATCGCATCGAGCTCGATGAGATGGAGAGGGCCGGGATAGTCAGCGTCTTTCGAGCGTATAGTAGGGCAACGGATAGCTCGGAAGCGAAGGGAGCTCGCTATGTCCAAGACCGTGTGGCCCTGGAAGCGGCAAAAGTTTTGGAACTATGGAGGCATGGGGCACGAATCTACATCTGTGGCAGTCGACCAATGGCAAATAGTATAAAGGTAACTTTGGGCAAGATTCTCTGTCTTACGGCTGATCACGAAAAATTCGGGTCGGCTGAAAACTGGTTTGATCAACTCCCACGAGAACGCTTTGTGTCTGAGATTTTCTAGGAGCGTTACAATTGAGCCAAAAAAGCTGTATGATGTGTAGCGTGTTATGGAGTACTGGTAGATGGAATCTTATCTTGTTTAATTGTCAATTTCAGTTATTTTTAGTATACAGTAGGAACAGTCGAAATGTATAATTATGGACCATCGTAAGTTATTAGCTGCATCAGCTCAGATTCAGATGGGCTTTGCATTAATTTACTTATATATGTTCCAGCCCATACGTGAATTCCGCCCATTCATGAATCGCCTAGGCGATACGWAAATAAACACCTTATTTTCTACTTTTTTTAAAGTAAACTCCATATATTTCTTTTAATATTATATGATAATTAAATTCTAGAGATTTCAAGCCTTAAAACGATATAAAAATTATATAATAATTCTTAATACAACATTAGTTAAAGATATTTATACCTTAAATAACAGCTTAATTATAAAAAAAGTTTATATGGTGAGCCGCTATCTTCTTTTTCCGTTCTTTGGCGGGCTTCCGGAATTTACTGCAAAATTGAACAAATTCATCCTCAGAAATCTCAATAATCACATAATAATATTCAGCCAAATTTTATAATTTATTTACATGTTGGTAGACTAGTCACATGGGATTGTAAATATGTACTAGTCCAAATTAGGTAGTGGGGAGCTATAACCTTAAGTTACAACTCCACCCTACCACCACCTTCCGAATACGACCACAATTAGTATATCACCTATAAAGTGTTCTCGGTAGTGTACCGATAATTCAATTATTTTGTAGTGAGCATGAAAATTTTGATATAATAGCTTTTATGGTTCATGTTATGCCTAAGAGAATTGTCTCGGCTTCTAGGGTCCGGGCCAGGTTTGGCAGTGTTTATAATATTTGAGAAACCAGGGAGTCTAATATTTGGAAGATGGATTTGTTTAAGTTTACGGCAAATTTTAGTAGCCTGCCGGATCATAACTCAACAAGATTTAGATTTATTTCCTGTAGCTTTAGAATCTGTGACATGCCTCAGGGCCTCAGGTTCTCGGAGCCAAGAGTTTTATTTAAAGAGTGATATAAAAACCCTCTAATAACTCTGACTAACAAGTCTATAAATTTGATCTTACTTATGATTGTTAACTGAAATTTAGACATATTTCTACCATTTTAAGTGTGATTATAATTATAATTTGGAACTAGCTGACTGTTTAACTAGAACGTATAGTGTTTGAAGGTTAAACCGAACAACTAGTTGATGTTCGGTAATCGATATTTGAGATCTTCTCCAAGGGGATTAGAATTTTAATCCTCTAGATGAGCCGTTTCTTACGAAGTCCTGGAGCGAATTAGACATATAACTAAAATATTAAAAGAGAATGAGCAGTGGACGACCGCAATATTGATCTCGTATCATATTATATTAAAGACATTGCCTCTGGCAAGTACCGCCTGGAGAACCTCATGCCTGCATTTGATTCCTAATGGTGTAGTTGATTTGCAGTGCTTACGGGCAGATGATCTAGTCCGATGAACTTGATTCACTGAATGAGCGGAATAGCTCCCTTAAGGTCTGCAAATGAGATGGATAGACTTCCTCCGCAGATGTTGAAGTTTCGAGACCGAGAGAGCGTACGACCAATTGGAGGCTAGCGGCGGGGCAGCACCTGTCAGTGGAGGATGGAAGCACGACCCGCTCCGCTTCCGCTTTGGACGATGTTACCGTGAGTACGGAGTATTTGGATCAATTTAGCAATTCCACCGACTAACAAATGGCGATAAGATGGTGAACAGGGTACACTAGGATTGTACTTTCTGTATACAGGAATGAATCATAACATTGCTTTCTGCCATCATGTAAAACCCATCATTAGCTTTCTCTTCTAGGGCGAGCCCACACAACTAAGGGTTTAAAGGGAGCCCTGCACACCTATTTAATAAGTAAAGTTCCGGATCCCTGGATATTTTCTTGGGTAGCTGATTTATAAATGATAGAGCTGGAATTAGGAAACAGTTAGAAAAGGTTATGAAGCCGCTCTTAGCGGGCTAGTCCTAGCTATTGCTGACCGCCATATGCGGAAGCAGATAAGACAGGGCGTTCTCGACTCAAGCTGATATCTGTAGCCCTACACTGCTACACCTACTCACCTGCGTTGTCTGTTACTTTTACTAAGTCCCGTGAGATGTCTCTTCAACTGATGATTGGTAAAGTTCTAAAGTATTCATATGAAACAATCAAATATGATAATATAAACGTCCCCACCAATTGTAGATCACGAGATTCCCCCGAGACTAAGCCAATGGTATAATAAACTTGAGATTACTGGGAAGTGCGATTCAACTGCCGTGGGAAGCTGTATAGTCTTTTATATGCATGCAAAACCCAAAATATCATCGATTCTTGTACGCATTTCTTTAACCATGGTTATGTCTTGATACCCATCCAATTCTCTTACAAGACCAGTTTCTCTGCTTTTGCGGATAGCATACGTAGACCTCAAAAGGACGGTAAGTATACAGATCTCCGTGTAAAAAAGTAATAGGAGAGCCACGGCTGAGATACCGTATGTTATATCGAGACAGATAATTCGTCGAAAGACGGGTTGATCAGGAAAGCGCTTGTAATGCAAAGGCACATACAGCATCATGACAGTCCATCAATGGGAGATCAATTACGCTGACGGTTAGAGACGGGATGACTTGGACTTGTCTTTCAAGATATTGTATATATAAAGGCGGATGGTCTCCCTAACTCTTCTATTTCTCAAATAATTAAATCTCGATCAATAATCGTGTATCTCAAAAAAATTTAATTTACAATTCCTTATATATTCAAGATGGCTGAAATCCAACCTGGTATCTACATGGTTTTCAGCAACATCGATCATTTCCAGACATCTGTTTCCATATCCTCCGGGGAGGATATGAGTCTTCTGCCTAAGAAGGTTTCACTCATCAAGCCAGGAGATGAAGGTCACAAGGTATTATGTTTGTCCATGAGATTTCTCATGTCTTATACTCTTCTTAAATTTGAGAATAACTACCACTGACAAACCTTCAACACAGTGGGAAGTCAGAAAGATTGAGGGGAACCTATACCGCCTCTCGATCAATAACGCAGTGGTAGCCAGCAAAGATGACAACGTGTACGCTCACCCCATAAAGCAACATAGTGTTGATGAATTGTGGAAGTTCTTTCCAGATCTACGACTTTGTGAAGGAGTCTATACGTTTGTCTATGCTGGTCCGTATGGTGCAAGTGTATTGTACTAAATTGAAGTATAGTGTTAGAAACATTACGGACGGCAAAGGGTGGGGTATAGCGGACGACGGGCAGGTATGTTTATGTTTCTTTTGAGCTATTTATGGGGTAAAATACGAATCGACAAGCGAACTGAATGGTCAACTGATTACGTTTTGGATCACAGGTTAAGCTCCAGCCTATACCGTCGCCTCTAGCTGGCCTTCCTTACCAGCTTTTCAAATTTGTCAGAATCTCGGACGATAACTAAGGGCATCGTGAATTTGTCGAAGATCTTGGGGAAGCTGAGAACCAATCAAGGAACTCAGGTCGTGGCAACCCATTTCTTCGAGTTGTTTCTTTTGGCTGTTTCTAAATAAGTGCTATTAGGTGCTTCAGTCTAGGAACCCAATCACTAGGTTTTTGAACAATAAAGAAGCAATTGAATGTGCTTTATATATGCCGTGTCCAAATCGTTGACTCTAAATAACCAACTAACCAGAGTACCACCTAAAACAGTGCAGCATGCTCAAAATATACATGTAATAATTACGAAAGAAAAACTGCGGATTCTTTTCAAGTAAGCAAGGCTAACTTATCTACCTATGCAAGAGAAGTGGACCCGCCATTCTCTTGTGATTGTGTTGGTGTTGGTATCGCTTCCGCAGTCTCTGCATCCGTCTTCCCTGTCTTCTTCTCATCGCCCACCGACAGATTCTGCATACCCCTCGCCATGCCACTAAATGGACACCCACCACTTGGCAAAGTAGATGAAGTAGACGCACTTGGTGCATTTTTGGATGTTGCTTCCAGAGTATTAATCATATCAGTCTGAACGCTATCCGACGAGCTCTCCCCTCCCTCACTATCCTCATCGTACGCCAATATTTTCTTGCCATGGAGATATCCCTCCTTCTCTATAACAAGTTCTTCCTCTTCTTCCCCCTCCTTGAATTCGTCACCGTCTCGTACATACCATTTAGCAAACAGGTCGTTCTGGATCCAGATCACCTTGCTGAGGGCCTTGATTAAGGCAATCTTTCTTTGTAGTGGTAGACGTGGATGTGAGAGGATTGCTTCGGTTAAGATATCTTGGATGAAGGAGAGGCAGACGCCAATGTGAATATACTCGACATGTAGTGGATGAGCACGACCTAAGCCAACATGCATCATTCTAGAGGCAGGGAAGAACTTGTCAGCGCATTGAAAACAGTAATACGACTTTCATAGATTTGGAACGTCACATACCCAACCTTGTCCAAATATTCCCAAAACTCCATCTGAGTTGGATCGGAACAGATCTTGTTAAGGTAGGCCCTCAAGAAAGCTTTGCGGTGCAAGAGCTGCGGGCTATTTTCATCCGGCACTTCATCCATGGGACCCTCAAAGCTTGTGCTACGAGTCTCGAAAGCTCGTGCTGTGATATCATATTGCAGCAATTTTCTGTAGACAATATTGACGATAGCGGGGATCAGAGCCTTGATGTACTTGGCTCCCGAGACCAGGGCCTGAATATCTTCTGTAGAAGAGCATAGTTAGATAATTGCGACAGGTTTAAGCGTTATTGAGGGAGAAATTTAATTAAAAGACAAGTGAATAAATTGTGGAAATTAATTTTCCTGAAAATGGTCATAATGGTTTTACTTACGGCTGCCGAAGTCCAGAAAGCTGTGAAGATACTGTATTCGAGCATCGAGGTTGGTGTAGAGTGATTTGCGGTCGATGTGCTGAATTGGGCGAGAGATTGGACCCATTTTGGGTAGATTGTGTTATTTAGTGGGGTCGCTTCCCACCAGAGGTGCTTGTAAATGATGCCTGGGCGGTTCCCGTAACTTTACGCAGTTCTAAGCTATTTATAGTATATCGAACGATCACGATTTGCTCTCAAAAGATAGGAAGACGTGAGATTCAAGGATATGATTGATTTGGCAAGAAACTGGAAAATATGAGAATAATGTACGGTTGTGGCGGGCTATAAAAACATTTGCAGACTTGCACTTTCCGAGGGATGCTCGTCAAGGTGGTGGTCTGATCGGGCGGTGCTTGGTGGACAGCCGTCAGAGTCTTGGTGCTGAGCAAAACCACACGCCTAATCAATCGTACCACACCGCGGTCATTCGATATAGCTGAGCTCTCAAACTTATCGATTTCCTTGGGACTGCCGCAATGTCCCGCGCAGTCTTTGGGGGCTTTAATCGCGCAATAGTGGAGAAGCTATGAATTAAATGGACCAGCGCGTCGATTCCGTTGCATTCAACCGCATATGGTACGAAAGGCACTATTCTATTGTATGGTGCGTGATTGGCGAGCATTTATTTTGTAGCCAGAGTCTTCTTGGGCGATGGAAGATTCGGCAAATAGACATCTGATCTCCAGGGCCGGACCGCGTTACGTACAG
This sequence comes from Scytalidium lignicola, assembly GCA_002812745.2. NCBI lineage: Eukaryota > Fungi > Ascomycota > Leotiomycetes > Scytalidium > Scytalidium lignicola. The sequence continues at coordinate 53,006 of NCSJ02000142.1, forward strand.
TGGTCTCTTTGTGTGATTGCATAAGAGGCGTTTCCCTCGGGCTCTGATCTTGGACATGAAACCAGGGGTCCTGAATCGAAAAGCGTTTCGATCTAGGATCTCTCATCTCGGTCCCTGGACGGTTGCATGTACTGTAAGAATTGTGGCGTTGATATTCCTGCATAGAGCCTGATCCCCACTGTGGAGAAAGCCTGTCGTGATCAAATTATACGGGAACGCCTCGATTCTGTCCAATGATGCAGTCCGTTCTGTACCGCTGAAAACCTCGGTTGCATTACTGTACTGCCATGTTTACTTCCCCATCTCCCTATCTTGTACCTGCTGTATCAGGCTCGAGGTCACGCAATGCCAAAGACTTGAAACATGGCCTGTGGAATATTGGACAAGACAGTCACCACCGTTTAGAACATATTGTAGAATTCAACTTCAACCAAGTTATGCTCTTGTGCATCGAGATAAGCTTAGTGGTGTAAAAATATACGATATGGAGCGAAGAATGATCTCAACGGTGAGCGTCCATGCGGTCCGGCCCGCTCCCGTCCACACAGCTCCCTCCTTCATTTCCTTTATTGGTTCCGGTGATGGTTAACTGGAGGTAGAAACATTCCTTTACAATTAAGAGTGCCAATGATTTTATCTGGCAAGAATACTATATCTGCATGATGTGTCGAAATGATAGCCTAGTTGCATGTCTTGCTTTTTAATGTGTTACGGTCCTAGGTATCTCTCAGCTATACAATGCCAGAGGTTAAAATTAACGGACGACCATGGAAACTTGGCGGTCTCTGAGAACCTGGGATCCTTAGTGGCACGATGGAGGGAAGACGTGACGTCAATTGGAGGGTCGCTAGAATCTCTGTCATTGGCACTTCTTGAGCGCGAAGAGGATTCTCTTGAAGTGAGCAGTCTGCTCAAACAGAAGGAGGAATGGAGCAAAAAAAACATAGACTGAGCGTCAATAGTGTATATCCTAAAAATATTGACTTAGGGATACACCGTGATCCCAAAATAATGCACGGGTACATTGATGCTAATCTAACTGTGGTAAATAAAGATTTCTGTAGCTATCAAAGATAATAACCTGTCTTAGTCCCTACGACTGCATTGTGTTTTTCGTTCTCAAGAACTACTGGATCTAGAGGATTTAAGCCTTCCCTAGTGTTGGTGCCGAAGTCCGTATTATCTCCTCTTCTAGGGATCCACATTTCGGATAAGGTCACCTTTTCTCTTCGCGTTCAAAATCTAGTAAAAACGTGAATCTGTGATATACGCCAAATGGGTAGTTTAGATGAGCCTTATGCAGAGTTAGATCTCACTCGGTTAGAAATACTTCTAAATAAGGAGATGAAGAATAGCAGAATGTGAGTAAACTTAAAGAGTGGTTGACCGATTAGTAGTAGGTGGGTATTAGAATACGCGGGGGATTGGATGATTGCCAGTTTATCATTAGGATAGACTAAAATACGTAGTGTAGGAGATGAATTATTTTGTTCTGTGAAATTAAAACCCCGAATCTTTCAGGGCGATCCAGTTTTCAAAACCTTTATTAGCAAAGTTGAATCGATATTACAATAATAACTTGAGAGTAGCTTCAGAATGTTCTCCCATCTATTAGCTTTATTTGTTTAACTAATACCAAATCTCAGAAATCCCTACAACCATTAGCAGCTGAATGGTTTTCCAACGGCTATAGAGGTGAATTAGCAGTGTTCGATTAATATATCAACATATGGACTCTCACCTCCACTTTCATATGCATCTACGATCAATTTCACCGTGACGTAGGTGCCAGCCACACAGATAAAACCTCCACCAGCGATTGTCAAGACACTACATATCAACTGTACAGGTTGAGCTCTCCAGGCACGAATACCATTATGACTCAAATAATAGCTGTCATGGAGCCAAAAGATCCCAGCTACACCATACGTAAACCAACTCGCGAACAACGAAGCTGCAATTCCAATTAGATATGAGAAAATTGGGACTCCGACTGCAAGTACAAAGGCCGCAGCGTTCATAATGAGGATTAGTACGCCCCAAACTCCCCATCCTGTGACAGTATGGCTGTGCAGATGACGAGACTGCCTAAACAAACGCAAGAAAAGAAGTTTAGCAGCTGTATGAGCATACAAACTGCCTGCGATTAAGAAATTAGGAATGGCGATTGCATACGCCGCCTTCTGCCACTTAATTGATAAAGAAGAAAAACTCGGTGAGGCCACGGTTGAGCCTAAATACCAGAAATTGACCACGGCGAAGACGACATAAAGAGTGGTCGCGAATCCCTGCAACACATATGCTGCCTTCATTGCATCTCTTGGGTCCTTCATCTCCGAGATCAGAATAAAGAACATGAAGTGTCCGGCATAAGCAAAAACGGGGTTGGTGATAGATACGAAAGCATTCACGAAGCTTGGGCTCGCAAATCGTGGGACAGACCGTGGAACAATAGGTGCTACACCCGCCCCAACCATGCCTACGATACCTGCTACAAGGATTGAGATCACCGAGAGAATGCACAACCATGAAAGCCTGTCAAGAGTACGCGGGAACGAGAAGAAGAGTGTCGGAATCGCGAAGATACCCGTATAAAGCATGAGGCAGAGCTTAGAGCTGGAGAGAGCGCTAAGTGCGATTTGACCTGCAAGCAGCTGTCCACCTGTGGCGAAGACGGCAAAGATGATTGTGCCTCCTGCGAGCACTTCACGACCAACAGGTCCAAAGAGGATGTATCCTGCGTCACCCATATTATGCACGTCCGGGTGGTTGTGTTTGCTGACTTCGTAAATAAATCATTCTTCCCTTTATATAATTGAAAGCATGGGTGAAATTGAACATACAATTGTACTAGAAGATATGCAGTATATGTTCCCCATATACCAAGGAAGATAATCAAGATGACATTGGGTACAAGCTGTACGAATTATCAGCTATGATCTTATTCATACGATAGTGATATCAAGGATACGTACACCAACGACCCCAGCACTGCTTGGTAGACTGAGCATGCCGTTAGATACAATCTCCGCAATCATAAGTACAGCAACCATCTGCCATGTCATAGTCTTGTACTTGATGTCGTGTCCGTCTTCTTCACCAAAAACATCATTTTTCTCTGTGATGGGCGGCGAGGCGCCAACCATGACACCTTCCTCACGATCATATGGGGAAATGTTTAGGTCATCGTAGTAATATCTTTTCTCCATGATAGTTGATATCGAATATATTGGTATAGAAATGGGAAAAAATCAGGAAGATGTTAACAACGTCAGGATTGCGGATGTCTCGACCAGAAAGTTTAAATTGATTGCCGGAGACACAAACCGGTCAATAATGCCGGAGAGGGGATTGAGATCTACACCACCCACCCTTATCGCGCATATCGCTCCATCTTAGCTACAATGTCAATGTCATAGTTAAAGCGGAGTCGGGTGCCTTGATATGTCCAGTCTAGCCAAACAAGAAAAGTAGCATTGGCGGCTGCTTATCTATCAGGGGCATATTCCATCAGACCCATTGATGCTTTATGTAATAGTCCTTTGTAAAACTACTGGCTCGACCTCTCAGGTGCTCTTATGTTGTCACTATGTCACTCATACGATAACATTACTAAGCACTCCAGTGGACATCCTTGACGATACATTTTGATATGTCCGTAGTAGCGATGTAGATAAGGTTGTACGGGGTGGGATTAAGTTATGTTATCCACTTACTTGCCCGAAGGAGAAAGAGACGGCCAGGTCGAAAAAGCCAAAGGTGCAGCTACCGAAACTTTACAAAGTTTAAGTCGAATAACCATTGGCTCTACAGCTGTTGGCATCTCTGGCCGGCCCAAATAGAAATTAAAATGGCCTGTCATTTTACCAACACTCCTTTCACTTATAAGGCTTGATCAGAACCATATTTGATATAGGAGGAAGCTTATTGTGCTCGATTAAAGGCGCATAATTACATTGATGAATTAATTATTGTAATAACTCAAAAAGGTAAACACGAAGGTTAAGCTATCTGTAACGTGTAACATTTGGATTAATCAAAAGGAAAGGAGACTAAAAACCTAACGTTATAGTCGAGATTGAGATTGATTGTTTTACAGATGGCGTGATCTAAATGGTATTTTAAGTCTCCGTTCATTTATCTGTCAAAGTATATATACTGTATTTTAAGCAGCACGTCGCCTGTTTAATTTTTCGGGTATTTTACATCCTGCTGAAATGCCGACTTGAATGGTGAAAGAACACTCTATATTGTAATTGTATCTGAAAATCTCTGACGGAGAAGAAGGTGGAAGATATGAGCAGCGTGAACATATGATCATTTAGTAGTTGCTGTTTTAGGATATGCTACAATTTCTTCAATAGCGCTTTGGGCTAAAGCTGTCCTGGAACGACCTGCTGTTACGAAGATTTTAAGGTTTGCACTCACCATCATGCATAATATATGCCATAATATCATTAGATTCAAATTAGAGTTTTAAATAAGTCCATGCTCGGGGATACCAGCCTTACTAATAACGATGACAAGTTGTTGCTGCGTGAATCTGCAGCGTATTATTCCCTCCATGGTTCTAACTAAGGCCTTGCTATCTTGGTCAGCTAGGTGGTGATATTGTGCTTTAAGAACCGACGATCGCGCAGATCGCATTTTTGGATGGCCATACCTCTTTGATATAGACAACACAGAAGGGAAGCTTAATTCCTTGAGATCGTAAGTTTCTGTGCGGGATAGCCCCATATACGTGGAATATACATGGAGTTTCACTACCCCAAGATAGGCTTTTGACTTTTGGGGTAAAATCCAAGGGGTGTGAGGGTTACTAAGTTGTATGTTTACTTTCTACTCTTCAGTGGATATGAAGAGGCACGCAGGTGTATAGTTCATTGTGCCGATCTTATGGACAGTATAGGCCCGTGGAAGTCATGGAGCCTTTCTCAATTTCTGCATATTATGGAGGATGAGAATGAGAGGTAAAATGAATTTTCCCTGGTGAGGATAATGACAACGGCAAAGCAGATGGCTGCGTTTAGTTGAGTTCGTGAACTGGGTTTTAATTGTAAAATATAATGTTTTAAGTGCAAAATCGATGATTTTCGTATCTAGATATCAAGCGGATCATTTATAATAAAGACTTGGTATAATATTGCGTGAAATCATGTCTTATTTGTAACATCCCCTGAAGAATATTAGCTTTGCTCTCTCCCAAAGGCATAGAAATTCACCCGTCACTCGGTGATTAAAGGTGAAAGCACTCACACGTTGAAATTCTTTTGCAAATTCTTTATCTGTTGCGGCCTTCTGGACCACTTTGAAGAACTCGTCATTCTCAGAGGCTTTATCCGGGTCTTGGTCCCAAAGGCGTTTGAAATTCGCCGTCGATATTGGATCGACAAAATTCTTATATCTCTCTCTTCGAATCTCGTCGTATTTATCAAGGATACTTTCATCTGCTTGACCTCGGTGAATTCCAGCCAGACATTCATACAGACCGCCAATATCTGCGATACCACCCGTGAGTCCAAGACCTCCGCTAACAGAGCTTGTTAGAGTTTACATTCTTGATCTTGGTCATATCCAGACTCACAATGGATTGCATAGATGTGCAGCATCCGCCGCCAGAAGAATTCTTCCCAAACGAAGCTTCGGTGCACAGCGTTGGTGCATCTTGTAGGGGCTAATATTTACTATCTTGTAGTCAGTTTGCTTGGGTTGTCCAGGAAGTAGTTGTTCAAATCGCATTGGTTGTCGCTCGATGTATTGCTCTCGTGTTAACCCAGGCTCGTCACCGTAAGTCACTCGCCATAATCCGTCTTTTGTTATCTTCGCTGCCATATACCAATCTGTGGGATGGACAGTGAAGTTCGCATCCCAGTATCCAAATTTTTCAAACGGATAATAGACCTGATACCGTAATAGTATTCTCAACTTAGCCTCCAATCAAGTTGAAATAGAAGAGACGTTGTCCACGGAGCCACTTACATTGGTTGCTACAATCTGCTTATCCCAAGACCACCCAGGAAATCCTTTGTCTCCAAAAAGAGAACGTCGCACTTGACTATTTGCCCCATCGCAACCCACGATATAGTCTGCTTCAAATGCCTCTTCGCCATTCGGTGTCTGGACTTGTACCCATCCCTTTTTGTCGTCTTGACCTACATTTGCCACTCGGTGCAGCATCTTTATCTCTGCCGTCGGCTGCTTTTCAAGATGCTTGAGGATAATCTTGATCATCTCTCCGAGGGGGAGACAGACCATTCGGTAATCATAATACTCAGCAGTACGGTCTTTGTGTTCCATCCCAGCAATAAAACTTCCATCTTTTTTCCTCCACGCAACGCCACGAGGACAGAAACCGTCTACATGTATCTCATTTAGTACTCCAGCACGCTCAAGCTCAATTGCTGTTGGATGAGAGTAATGACAAGCACGGGGTTGATTATCCAGCTGGTCCGATGCCTCAAGTACTTGAACCGTCACGCCTTGTTTGGCTAACAAGAGGCCAAGAAGAAGTCCACTGGGACCTGCTCCGACAATTATTACCTAACACGAAAGGGAGGATTGAATTAGTGATGCTCAGCTAGTCTAAATGAGAAATGGAAGATACCTTCATTAGATGTAATGAACAAGTAACTATTATTATCCAACTAGATACGATGAATATTTGTATTGACGATAGTTCGAATCGTTATTCAATATACCTTTGCATTACGGAGAGTTAATATAGAACCTACAAGTAGAATCACAACAAATTGCGATGGATGTGGTGGGGGATGTGGCTATTTAAGACTATCCACTACGTAGTAGTAAAGTAGTAAATCGTTGCACTGCAGGTTGCCATCTTGTGGGGCCCCTATTTCATACTTCTGATATCTCCTATGAAATTCATACTATGCAATACGGAACTACCTCAAAATTCGTTATGCTTTTTTGTAGCACTTCAATATTGGATTCTCAACAGTACCCAGTAATGGCATATCTTCTTCTCGTAGTTTTAGGTGTCTCTCTAGCTCTACTTTTAGTATGGAAGGCTCGATGAGATCGAACACTTGCTAGATTTCGCAAAATACCCAGGACCCAAAGGGATTCCACTTCTGGAAATACACTTCAACTATCCGAGCGTCCCCAACAAGAACCCAAGAGATGGGCCAGTGAATATGGCGAGATCTATGAAATCCACTGAAAATCCAGCTTGGCTGCAATATATGGTATTTGCTTAACAGTTCTCAAGCCCGGCAAAGAAATCATATAAACAGGCCTTGCATGCTTCCACAAGATAACCTGTGCTGGTTGCATCAGATGCACTGACTGGCAGCTCCGGAATGTGGCTCGGACGAAGTTATATTGCGGGGAAGTGGTTGATGCCAAAATGGTGCATCTTATCCGGTGCGGAGAAATAAACCTTTCCGGAGCTAAAATGTGGAGGTCTCCATGTCCCAGATCAAAGCTGTAGGCCGAACTTGTTCCGCCAAGAGAAGAGTTGAAATAGTTCATCCTAATCTCTTCAAAAGCTTATGGAAAATTGATGAATCTTTTTGTAGCTTATATTAAACGTTACTGTTTTAGGGGTTGTCTCACGAGCAACACGCCTGTTGTTTTCTTTTACGCTACATTTTTATAAAATCATATATACCCTCTCACTTTACTATGTCTCTTTGATATCTTTCAAACTCTTCTTATTCTATACCATAAAATCAATTATATAGGATTAATTACAACCTACATCTTAGAGCGTATCAGAGCATAAAATGGACTTGTATAATATTAGCTTCTAGGCACCATTTCTGTGTCTCCCGAAACCGAATTAAGCCAAGTGCGGTATAATTAGTGGAAACTTGCTGTTATCACATAACATAAGCTTCATGTAACGACCCTGTTCTGGTCGAGTGGTGAATATCGCAGCGTCTTATGGAGCTTGTATAAGGCCAATGTTTTCAACGAGTTGATCAGCCGGCAATCCCCCGAGACATATAGCGAGGCATGGGCTAGAAGACGCCGGAATACTTGCCTCGTTCAGACTTTAGCTGGTTCACAAGTGTTGCCGTAATTAATTGTTACGTGGGGCTAACAGTGGAAATGAGAGGGAAGAGAAGTCGGATGCGAGCTGTGACGGTGGTTCCGGGCAATGTTCTTGTGTTCGAACAATTCGAACAACTTGTTCTTGGTCTGCCTGTAGTCCCCATCTTTTTTTGTCTTTTTTGCGCATGCGACCCCATCCCAATTCATACTGTCATATCCTAAAGTGGCCTGTTTTTCGCGAATTCGAGCCCCGTGCACGCCTTTTTGCAGCGCGTACCATAGTAAATTAATGTAGAGGACTAAATCAACGAATTGACTACCATACGACACGTTTCTACACTTGTTTTTCGTGCTATTTGCGTACGAAGTGCTTGAATCGATATGCCACCCAAAAAAGCTCGCCGTTCAGCACCTAAACCACGTGCCAAACGACGTACGAAGAAGGTTTTAGAGCCTCCAGAGCTTCCAGAGCCTCCTACACCTTGAACACGTCTGATTCTAAGGGTTACTCCTGCTCCATCGCCTTGTATAACTGTCAGACCTTCAGCAATTAGTTCTAGCTCTCCAGTAATTGGTTTTAGCTCTCCTATAACTGTTGAACCGTTGAGAAACGTCTTCCTTTCTCCGCTCAATTCGACTGATATACTATCAAAACGACCTTATAATTTGGAATTTGGAATAAAGGTGTTTTTCGAGGGTTTGATGGTTTTATCTGAAAGGTCTCTTGAAGATATAAATGCAGATAATCACCTGAATTTCATTGATATTATAAAGTAAGCTAGAATAGGAGTAATTAAGATTATGGAGCAAAAGAATATTCAGGGGCCTCTTCAAGGTGGAGACTGATTAAAGTGCTATTTTAGCAGTATTCTCAAGCTTACTGAGTATGATATAACGTTTAATATCAAGTAGGAAAAGCTTGAAACTTTCCTGAAGAATCAGCTTGTTAAAAAAGGGGATACTCTTTGAATTGAGGTTTGATATACTATTAACTCTAATTTATACAACGAACTTGTACTTGTTTTAATTACAAAGTCAGCTTTACCAGAGAAACCATCTCTAAAATGAATTTTTCAAGCCTTAATTGAGAATGAATTTGAAAACAAAGTTATAACTCTTATAACCAAATAACCACAAAGCACAACCAAGATTCAGATTGAAGAATTGAATTAAATAATCAAAGATTAACTTATACATAGAATTGTACATACATTATTTAAGTGTTATCATTATAAGATTCCAGCTTGTGTTAATTGATTTAAAATCTGTTAGGATAAAATGATAAGTGATAAGAGAATCAAGTATACTCTGATTTCAATGGCAATAGCAAAAGTATAAGCAGATGAGATTAAAAAGAATAAATTAACGTTAGAGGCTTTATCTTTGAAAATAATTCATATGATTAGAGAAAAGGAGAACTAATATCTTGTTCTACAGCAAAAGAAAGAGAAAGTAAAGTAATTAAAGTCTGGAAACATTCTATTAATACTATTATACAGTAGTAATATCATCTTTAATATAAGAACCTTAACCTCTTCAAATTAACTAACAAGTTAAGGTTAAACCAGCTTATCTAATAAAGAATTAATTTGTTTATTAAGCTTTATTTAACCTAATTGTAATAATGAAAGTTTAATTTTATTATTCACTGAATATATATATAAATATCTTCTTTTACATTAAAAAAGKTAACAAGATCAAATTAGTACTCAAAATTCTACTAGACCAAGATATCCCTCTTATTTTATTTAACCAACTTAATGATAATCAACTTAAATTACATAGTTTCTTATATAGAGTTGTTATAATTGTTTGAATGTATATACCAAGGTGGAAAAAGGAGTACAAGAATCATTTTGATTTATTAACCTCTATAATAATTCTTATAGATTTAAAGGTTTAATAGCTTTTATTATACATAGTAAAACCAATTAGATTTCTGTATTTTCAATTATTTGATAACCTGAATAATGAAAATAACCATTTACATTCTTAACAGCTTTATGACTACCTCTCCTTCTTACTTCGTTGATTCTAATATAAAGTAAAGCCTTAAAATCAACCTTAATATTTTGATAGGAAGTGTAATACCAACAAATCCACTTCTTTAAATTGCTAAAACTCTGTTTGATTAAGTTGAAAAATAAGCAATATAGAGGTAGAAACTTGAGCAAAACACCTTTAGTATTACAAAGTGATTAAAGGTGTGCTTTTCTATGAATTGTATAGTTGTCCATTATTAAAACCAACCTCTTGTACAGCCAGGGGTTATATAATGGCAATATATCAGTTTTAATCCATTACTTGAATATATCAGCTGTTACACTTTCTTTGACAGTGATTGCTATGATATAACCTTCTATTGTATATGCTAGTAAAATCAAGTACTTCTTCGATCGTTTCAATCACTTTTTNAACCTTTGCTAGTCTACTAATAAGTGCTTATCCATATTTCTAATGTCTTGTACGTTCAGTACTACTAGATTCATCTGCAAAAACAAGTTGGTCAACTCTTCATTCTGCAGATTCAATATTCTAATTGTTGATAAGATGTTGATTTCGTTGAGCAATTATAATTTCGAGCTTTTTATAGCTAATATCAAGCTTCTTTAGAAGCCTGGAAATCATCGATTGTGACAATTGTACGTTGAATTCGTCGTATACAAAATCTGTGATCTCATCTTGAAATATCTCATTAGACATTGCTACCAATTTGATAACTGCTTCTTCGATTTCAGGGGTAACTATTGAAGGTCTGCCAGTGTGTTTCCCTATATCTAATCCAACGATTGTACAGAGTTGTATACCTTGAGCAATATATCGAACAGTTTCGTAGGAGACGTCAAAAGTAATAGCAATCGTATATTTGTCGTCGTCGGAGTTCAGGAGAGCGTTTTCGATAGCTTCGACCATTTCCCTGCGAAGGTTTGGGGCCATTGGATAGATTATATAGATTATATGGGGTTAAAACGTTCGGTATATATCGGTCAATTCGATTAGTTCAAGAAACAAGCGATAAATCGATCGAATAAGGTAGTCAATTCGTTGATTTAGTCCTTTACATTAATTTACTATGGTACGCGTTGCAAAAAGGTGTGCACGGGGCTCGAATTCGCGAAAAACAGGCCACTTTAGGATATGACAGTAAAGCATATTCAAGGGAGCCTCGTCCAGATTTTCTTCCTCGCCCGTCGGAACCTCGATATCAAACACCTTATTTAGTTCCTCAGCCTTATTCAATATTTGTATTTTGTTTGAAGAGCTTGGTAGAATTTGATCAGCGGGTCGATTACTTCCCACTATCCCCGACTTCACAGCCGTATTCCGCTTCTCCGTCTTTGGTATTGAGTAGTCGCCAGTATACGCAAATTGGACAAACCGCTCGAAAATTTCTTTGCTTACGTCTTTCCATATTGCGCAGCCGGCTTGGGCCTCCGATAGGCCACCTTTTATTAAGCTTAGTAGTGGTTTGGAAAGTCGGGTGATTGCTTCCTCGTGAACGGAGAACTTTGTGGAGATGCTGTCACCAGTTTGGCTGACGATGACTTGAAGAGTCGGAAATTGATGGTTTTTGTATTAGGAATAATTAGCATGTTACATCCCAAACGAACAATGATCCCGAGGTCCCGGCTATTCATAATGCAAGGGGCTGTTTCGAGAGAACATGACGAGGATAATTCATTTGTTAGAGCTTTCTCGCGGCTATGACTTTTTGCTGAAAGACGAGGAGTAAAGTTCTCCGTGCTCTAGGCAATAAGTTGACGGTATCGGTAGGAGCGCGAGGGAAGGTAGAGGCATACCCTTGAAACGAGGTTGACATCATGAGATGATCCAGAGATTGGCCTCGATTGAGCCAAGGGAGGTTGTCGCATTGTTATGCCCAGAAGCGAAGAACAGTAGCCTTACAAGTGATCTACAGGGTCATACAATGTTCCGGCCTATCGGTGGAATATGGGTCGTAAATCGGCTGGCCTAAAGACGAATATTCCCCATTTGGGGTTGGACTGGCCCAAGCAACACTAATACAACTACACGCATCCATGCGGTAATAGTGATGCCCGTGATTTTCACGAGGATAAAAGGGGAGCGACTATCCCTCCAAGAGGAGTGAGACAGAATTATCAACCTGCCAGCATTACTTTTTCTTTCATCAAAGGATATCAAACATTATAAACAGTCCTTCCTGCCTTGAGTGCTGGCTTGATTAAAATGTGCGACTGGGATGAAGACTCTGAGGGAGAAGACTCATCATCAGACGGCTATAGCTATGGGCCTTCTCATGAACTGTCTCACTCAAGCCAAGATGACCTGCGACTCTTCCTCGACAAAATCCAGACTATGGGTAATTTTGCTACTTGTCGCTACTACCGTTCCTTCGCCAATCCCGGCCTACAAATCGAGGAGCATGCGGCGGCGGTTAGTTTGCCCCTCATGGCTCATGACGCAGAAGCAATCAAAAGTGCGTGCGAGCAAGCCCCCTTTGGTCAAGGTGATCAGACACTAGTTGATACATCAGTACGCAAGACATGGCAGTTGGATCATACACAATATCGACTATTAAACCCAGGATGGAACGCTTTTTTCGAACACGTCATAGCAGATGTCGCCTGTGATTTAGGTTTGACACAAGTGGTTGCATTACCATATAAGCTCCTCCTGTACGAGGAAGGCTCCTTTTTTAAACCTCACCGTGACTCTGAAAAGATGGTTGGAATGGTAGGCACGCTTGTCATATGCTTACCGTCAGAGCATGAAGGCGGAGATGTATGTCTTTCTTTCAGAAACAAGAAACGCGTACTTGCTACCAGTCCAACATCTGCTTTTAATATGACAGCGCTTGCCTGGTTTTCCGACGTCACACATGAAGTCGAAAAATTGACATCGGGCCACCGTTTAGTTCTTATTTACAACTTGGTACAAACTGGGCCAGCAAGACAGTCCGCCCTTTTCTTTAACGACCAGTCGCTGCAGCTGCAGCAACTTGTTGTTAATTGGCAATCCAAATGTCCAAACGATAAATTACTTATATATCCATTAGAACATGAATATACGGAAGCAAGCTTGTCATCGTGGAACATGAAAGGGCGTGATATCGCCGTTTCTCAAAGCTTACTTGATATCTCTTCTATCAGTGGGCTTTTTTTGTTTTTTGCACATATGACACACAGCAAACAGCGGCCCACCAGCGAAGGCGATGACAATCTTGAAAAAACTACTAAGCTAGATGTTGTATATACAAGTGATGGAAACCCCATAGTGTCAAACTAGGAGGTTAGACTGCGCCATATTCTCGCAAAAGATATTTTTAAGCGTAAACCCGATAGCCAAGAAGGGGGAGAGTACTTAGGAAATGACAATGATTCATTATATTTTCGTTACCATAACACGGTTAGTTTCTCCACTTTCTTTTTCTTTTCCTGTTTGTTACTTTAGAACCATGCTAAGATGTAGGTTGTTGTACTTATGCCCAAGCAAAATTTAGAAGAATTGTTGCCACATGAGTCATACTACAAGTACGCCAAAGAATCCCATGTAGATAATATAGTCTCTTTGTTTATTGAGGAGTTCGACGAGCACCAAGATAAGATTAGTGAGCCAAGTGCATTGTGTTTCATGAAAAAAGCCTTTGCGGTAAAAAAAAANGAGTCACAGTTTAACTGCAACTATGGTCGCGAAATGGGCTGTAAAAATGAATGCGAATGGACTATACCAAGAGGCTATTAAACCATCTATAATGGACTCTACAATAGATGACGAGATGCTCACAGTAATCTCTCGCCAGATAGATCTATGTTTTGCTGATAAGCCTAACACTGTTGAGTGGGATAATAATTGGTATGTAGTTCTCCCTTTTGGTAACTTTTTTTTTCTAGTGCCGGTTGCTAAAAATGTCTCCTAATTATAAAAGGAGCATCATCTCTAGCAGAGATGCATTTTGCTTTTAAGAACTTTCACTCTCTTTTGATGTCTCAGCATCTTAAGAACTCGCTCCACCAATGGGCCACGCCAAAAATATATGAAAAATTTAACACTCAACCGGAGTTACGATGTGAAGAGCTCGGCTTCATTATTGCCACTTTAGAGTCTCGCAGTAACCACTCTGAATGGATCATGACCAGGTGAGAGCCATGAGAGCCATGCTTGTTCTGCTATATATTACCACCTGTCTTTCCTAGCATATCCCAGCCTGATACATCCAGCCCTCCCACACCCCAAATAATTTTCCAATCACCCGATCTAGTTAGGATTTCACCCGTTGAAAAGCTCAGAAAGTCGCCAACAGCACAATAGGCTAATTTGTTTATTTATACAGCTTGCTCCCGACCCTGACTTTACATGGGACGCGTGTTCTTCTATATAATGTATTAAGCACAATCTTCAAGAGCCGAGAGATAAAAGATTTTATCGAGGTAAAGAGGGTTTATCAGTATATTCTTGAGAATAGTTCCCCAAAACTCTTTCTTTATGAAGATAACCTATGTACCAAAGGCAGTGCACTAGTGAGTTTTTCAACTTTGGTCGACGACGTTCTTAATTTTGGGCTTGTTGAACATGCTCTAGCGCTTATTGAAGGGAGCTACAACTGCCTGCCTATGACCTTGAACGGATACTATATCGACCAACCGATAGTCATAGAACTTCTCAATTCTTTGGTGTCCACGTTAGAAAAGCACAAATGCTGCTCATCAGCTTCTTCGAAAGCTTTATTTGAGTTCTTAATCCTAGAGGTCTTTCACAAGAAATTTCCACCTCGCCCGACTAAGCTTCCAGGTTGGTCTCACAGGCGCTGCAAATATCACTATTATTATGATTATGAAAATAGAGGTAGAAGTGAATGCCCCGATTGCGAGAGCCTGAACAAGTTCCTGCTTTCTGAAGATCAGGAAATCTGGAAATTTAAGGCAGACGAGAGTCGCTGCAATCATATTAAAGAAGTGTTACCTGGAAGACCATTTAAATTTGATGTTAAGAGGGGTACATCATGCCACACTCTGACAGTGACAAAGCTCGGACTAGAGTACGCAGATGAATTAGCTAAATTTCATAAGACGATAAAAACCCGAGGCGAAGTGCTTAATCAATTGCGAAACGATTCCGTGAGAAAATTACTCGGTGATAGCAGCTATCGGGAGTTGGTTTTGCTGGAATCTCTCTTAGAAGATGAACAATGGGTCTTGCCATTGATCGAAGAGATAGAGAGAGCGAAGGAAAATGTAAAGATTGGCCGTCAAAAAGGCAAATAATAAGATGGATAGAAGAAAATACTTTAAGTTTAATGATAGATACTAGGTGTTTTTGATATCCAAATTCGGAAAATAGTGTTAAACAAATAGTTATAATACAATGTACTTTAAAGATTCTTTTGATGGCTATCAAGATAATTCACAGAGGTATATAGTTTAAAGTTGTGCATTATCATCATGTTGGTATAAACTGTCTTGTATAAGGAATTATGCAGATAATATAAGAAAAGAGTATTCTAAGAGTTCGTTGAAGAGGATATATACTCTCTAAACCGATTATAAGATTGGCAGTTTTTGCAATGGAGCTAGTTTGTGAAACGCTCTTTCCCGTACACAGCTTCAAGATAACGATATTCAAACAGCTCGAATACTTTGCATCTAAGTTTTTATTTCTTAAGCAATATTTATCTTCGCCTTCAATATTTGCTAAGAAACAAAAGTTGGCTCTTAGTGTCGTAGAGCATTGTCGTAAGTATACACCTAATGATTGCGGGATGCTGCCGTTTTCTCTATTGTAATTCGTAAGTATTGAACACCCACCTTAGCTGATGAGTATTACACTTGTAGGTACTATTTTTTTCCTTAAGGTAAATGAATACTACCCCTATGTTTAAGTGCATGCGGTGTTCTTATTTTTAAGTCAAAGGCTGGCCACCAATATTGCAACAAAACCCTTCTATATCAAAATTCGCAAGCTCCTAATGCGCAATGCTACACATCTCCCCACCATTCATGTTGGACGAGCCTCACTTTTACATGCATAATGCAAGCCCCAATGCAATGATTAGCCCACCTACTATTATTTTCATGGATTTTGTGTAACACCTCATCTGCAAGCGTGAGTTGGTCAATAGAAGTGCAGCCTCAGGTGCGAGCATATGCCTGTTTATTGCTTCGCAAACTAACTCATAAACTGGTTAAAGAGCCTATTAGTTTATTATTGCATCTTTGGGAATGACCCTCTCACACACACCTTTGTGTAATGGCGTCACTAATGCAATCCCGATTTAGGACCCTACACGAACCTCAAGTGGCAAAATCACCCTACCGGATGCCACATCACTGATATATGCAACCTTTGACTTAGTTCTCCAGTAATCCGCTGGTATGGTATACAACGGGATGCGGATCGCTGATATCCGGGATAAGGTGTGGAAGCTTTTTAAAATGTAGAATTGGGTTGCACATGGGAGGCCTCATTATCCGGGTACTTATCAGGCTGGCGTTACCGGACAGTGATCTAATTGCTTCCAAGGACACGATAGTGCGAAGAATCTCAGCAAATAAAGAAACTAATCAACCACATAAGGAGCAACACTATCTGAACATACTGTCGACGTATCCATGGCCTCCTAGCCTGCAATAGAACAAAATCCAATGAAAATAGTTGCCATCCGATGTTCCATGGGCCAACTTCCCAACTATAGGTTTTCCAAGGAGAGAGATCGTGAAATTACGCCCTTTGAGTCGGGTGTAGACCGGATCAAACGCACATTATCAAACTCTGTTTTGGGAAGTGGGAGAGCTAGAAGTAAGATCCTGCCAGGCGTATTATCCGTAAGTGTTGACGGACTCAGTTACAATAGGAAAGCTGACGTAGGCTGCTGTGATATAGAAATTATTGCACGAAATGCCACCAAATCAGGGATATCGCCAGAGGGAAATTGAGAGTGATAGTGGCACTGTAAATAAGCACGGTACTGGTATTAATGGTAAGTACGAAAGTATCAAGATGCACGCTAGTGGTAACGCAAAAGAAGGAGTAGGAGAAAAGTCCCAACCAGCAAACCAATATACCAATGAAGTTGAGTCAATGCTCAAATCCCTTTCAGATACCCAAAACAAGATAAAAGCGTTCCAAGCTACGAGTAAAAAGCATACTCGTGAGATCAATACTGCTACAGAAAACTACCACCAACTATGCCAGCAAAAAAAAANTAATCCGCGACCAGAATACGACAATACAAGGTTTGATAAATACGAATCAGGAGAGTCAAGCGAACCTGGAAGAAGAGAAAAAGAAACTGGAAGAACAGATAAAGGACGTTCAAGATATGAAATTAGAGTTTCAGAAGGAAAAAAANCAAATTTCAAGAACATATAAAATCTCAAGAGGACAGATTGAAAGATAGGGATGCAAAACGACAGTCAGAACAAAATAAGAGTTTCGAAGATAAAAAAGCAAGACTTGATAAGGAACGTCAAGAGATGGAGAAGAAATTGAAGGATTCCGCAGGGAAGCAGGAAAAACTTTTGAAAAAAAAAGATTGATGATTTAGAGAAGGAGAGAGATGAACTGAGTCAGAAACTTGGAATATGTGAAAAAGAGATCAAGAAGCAACAGAAAATGTTGGAGGATGCTCACTCGAAATATGAAGACTTGGGGATAGTTAATAGGCATTTGAAAGAAGAAAAGAACAAACTAACGATTGAGCTGGACGATACCAAGAATTTATTTTCATTAAACAAAGAGTCGACACAAACCTAGTGAGTCTTTTTCATACAGGTTTTACTTGTAACATATCTGGCTAACTATGTGTAGTCGTGACCAATTTGCGAAAATTTTCAAAGAGATTTCTACTATATCTCGTCGGTACTTTGAACATTTGGAAGGCGAAGTATGAGTTCTCAAGAAAATATAAATCTTCTTACTGACTAATTAGCAGGATCTAAACGAAATTCAAGAGCAGCTCAAAGCTGTTGATCCTTGCTTTTCGTCAATCCCCTTTTCCAACAGCAAGGATGCCCGAGCCCTTCGAATGGCTCACACACAACGTATAATTTCCACTCACCTTCGTCAAGATATTTGGCAACCATTTTCTTACGAGAAGACTGTGCAACCTGGTCAATCAATCTTTCTGAAGATGCTGGCAGATGGTCTGAAATCTTGCCAAGGTGCTAATGGAGGATACATATCAACAATTTGGTCAGCACTTACAGAGCGTGCCATCCGATCTTCATCGCCTAAATCGCTTCCACAAGACTGTGCTAAAAGAGTCGTTGAAGAGATTTTCAAAGATCTTTCTCCTTTGATTTGGCAGCCACAGCAACAGCTCTTCAAAGACGATATCTTTAAGCTTGTGACATCTGCCATTTCTATTTGGGACAAAGCCCGAACAGATGAACGAGAAATCGAAGTTTGTTCTAAACTTGATCCAGGACTTCGTGAGACCTGGAGGTCCTCAGACTTTGATCCTCCATTGTTGTCATCAAATGATAAAAACGGTTGGAAAACGGACATTCCGTCAGCCACGAGGAAAGAAATTTTTATTCTCTTTCCACGTATTATGGCTCGGAGTTTCTCAAAGATATCTGACTCGCGTACAACGCTTCCTGGAGGTTGGCCAGAACCAGAGCTAGCACCCCAACCTGAAGAGACTTGTATTTATGAGGGAGTAGGATTGGCTGAATGGTCGGCGCTTGTTGTGAGAGGGGAAGAGGAAATGCAACGACAGAAACAAGAAAAAGAAGACAAAGCACGATTCCTCCAAGAAAAGATTAAAGAATTGGAGAAACAATATGATACTGGTACCAAAAATAATAGCGGGAAAAATGGGGACAGTTTAGTCATAATGACTATATCAGGGCCCCCTAGTCCAACAGAGCAGTGGAGGATGAGTGGTGCGACCAAGCATTTGTCAGTGGAAAGGACCTAGGAGGTTTCTGGCCGAAGGAACGTCAAACACT
The DNA here is from genome assembly GCA_002812745.2 of Scytalidium lignicola. NCBI lineage: Eukaryota > Fungi > Ascomycota > Leotiomycetes > Scytalidium > Scytalidium lignicola. The sequence goes on from NCSJ02000142.1 coordinate 71,953, forward strand.
GGAATTAGTTGCTTTAGTAAGAGTATTTCTTTTCAATATTATTTCATTATCGAGGTATTTTGCAAACTATATTTTTCAATTTTACTTGAACTGTGTGCTGTATTCAAGGCAGTATCTCTACAATCATACCTCCGTAAGATGAAATCAATCGGATACAGTTGAGCAACTAAAGATGCGTCACATGCATAGCAAATATATGTGATCCAACTCATTCAAGCTCCTGAACAAGCTTTCGAACATCGGGATCTCTCTCCACCTTCTCCAAGAAATTATCTTTATTATCTTCATCATCATGAGTCAACATCCTCCCTTCTCCACAAAAAATTGATTTTTGTAACCCCAAAGTGGATGAGAATTGCGAATAGGCGTCTATTGGCCACTCCCTTTAGATTAAGTCTATACCGTAAAACGTTAGCGTAGGACGGTCAATCTGTTGTGGCTTGCGGCTTGACGCCACCGGAGGAAAATTCCCCCCGCGTCGAACCCCCAAACGCCTTCATTTATTGTCTCTCCTACGCATATATATATGGGCAGCGCGGAAGACTCACAACATCAAGTTCCTCTACTCTCACCAAAGACTTAGTACTACTTCCACAACGAGGAGGATTCATTTTACCTTCATCGATCAATCACATTTATCACCTCAAACTGATATCTTCAGCGACACGTGACACATTCGCCGATTTACAATCCGCGCTATAGCAATCAAGCACGGAATCAGTAGCTATGCCTCTGTTAACCACCCAAATTGAGATTGCAGCTTCTCCAGCCTTAGTGAGAGCAAAGGTAAGAAGCCATCTTTTGTATAATTTATTTCTCTCCCCCTACTCTCTACTTCACTTGTCACATTTGTTAGTACCGTTCAATTAACGCCATGCTAGTTCCTTGATTTCACCCAAATCCAAACCTACTCACCAGGTGGATTTATTCAATCCATTACCTCCTCAACCAACAAAGCCCCCACTGAATTAACCAAGGGCGACGTGCTAAACTGCGTGCTCGGCGGAGGTAGCATGAAGTTCAGCCCTACAGTTCTGGTGAGCACAAGCACCTCTCCCCCTCACCCCTCCTCCAAAAATCCTAAAACATGTCCCCATGTAATTACTGCAATCAAAGCCGAAACTAATACTTTTTCCCAAAAAGGAAAACTCGCAGCAAGCATTCCGCTGGCGAGGAAGTCTCCTCGGCATCTTTGTCGGCGAGCACGCATTTAGATTTGAGGAGATGGTGTCGGATAGTAAGACCACCTTGTTTGTGCAGGAAGAGAAGTTCTCGGGCATTCTGGGGTGGGTAATGGGAGAGAGCTGGCTGGCGAGATTAATTGAGCAGAGGGAGGCCACGAAGAGAGGCTTTGAGGGATATAACCGCGACTTTAAGAAGTGGGTAGAGGGAAAGTGAATGCTCTAGGGGGCATTGGATGTTTTTAAATTGCCAAGATAGAGGGGTTAGATTGAAAGGTTCGGAGTTTAGGTGCACTTGCATGGATAGACATGGTCATTAGCGTTTTGTTTGATATAGTTATGCTTGTGGCTATATTTGTATAAAGTTTAATAATTGTATCCGAACTAGGCAGTTTTGGAAAAAGAATTGAGTTTAATCGACGAGTGATTTCAGAAGGCTTAGCTCAATCCGATCACTTGAGGCCGGGGTTCTGAGATGGAATGTTGATATAGAAATGGCATTTGTTTTCCTTTGCCATCATGAGAGAAAGTACTCGACAATATGACTACGGATGCTTTGAATCCGCTATCTATATTCATAGGAAAATAGGCTCTGTTAAGGTAAATACGGCCATGTCATCCATGCTTGTTAAGCTTAAACTGACGAGAGAATCTTTTGTGGGTTCAATGTAGTAAACGGCTTGTAGTAAAACACATTCAAGATGACGTCTGAGTCTTTGAATAGGATCTCCATTATTTTGCGATTAAAGCTGTGTAGTTGTGAGAATTCAACTAATATTATCTCCTATTGTGAAGACGATTCGCCAAGTTTGTTAAGTCATATGGTTGTATAATAGTAGCACCGTTTAACTCAATGATGAAGTAGAAACACGAAATTTAAGGGAAACCCTCAATGTTCGCCTAATACGTATTCGAATATGTTGAGGGTGGCCGAATACGACATGCTACAATGATACTTACAAAGATCCTATTGAAAATGCACGGATCCTAAATACAAACGTTGTAAACTTGTTAGAAGTCAATGTTGACATCAAGGATGACGGGGATGGGGCCAAGCTACCTGATACGTATTCGGTGTACAGCAGATTTTGGATGTGCCTCGTGGCCCCAAACTATACCGTATTTTCGAATACAAGATCTCAAAATCATTGGATAAAGAAGCATGGTGGATATCCAACTAAAGACCATTTTGTTGTTTACCATGAGAGACCCTGCAATGCAATCTATCTCGCCGTGGGTGGGTTCTATCAAAAAGGAGTGTACAAGGCTAATCCTGACGATATTCTTGTAGCAAACGGCGACATTGGCGACAACGAAACTGCAGGCTTTGATCCCATATTCTTCTTGCATCACTGCTTTATTGACAATGTCTTTCGGACTTGGCAGAAATATAACAACTCTACAATAGCGGGTGATTTGGCAATTGAACCGGGATATTGTGAAACCATCAGTGATGATGGCCTACCAAACATTCCACCGGATACTCCACTTGACATGAGCTCTCCTCTTGATCCATTTGAGCGACCAGATGGAAGTGTGTACACTTCATTCCATGTCACTGATATTTCCAATCAGTTAGGCTATGATTACGGAATAGGATCACTCGACGCCAGCAACACATAACCAGTTTTAGTTGCACCAGACACCGCACCGATTGTGCAGATAAAGAGAGTTCACAATATTAATCGTGCAGATTACCTGGGTTCCTTCATCATCCGAACTTTTGTCATTGACTCCTCCTCTGGTGTGAAGGTCGAGATCTACCACGAGCTAATCTTAAGCCGCTGGAATGTCTCTGGATGTGCTAATTGTCAAGATAAACTTTATGTGGAATCATTGGTTCCAATTGATGCAGCCATGCTGAAGGTACTACAAAGAAATGATGGATTAAGGGCAAATATTACTTATATAGCAGAAATTTAAAGCCATTCTGGGCAACTTACTGGTGCTCCAGATGCTCCTTTCCGGGGGNAGGGGGGATCGAGAGCCTATTATAGATGATCTATAATGGAAAGGGTGTCGAGAGGCTCAACTAGTTATGGTAGGCCCTTCTCATATCATATAAGACTGCTTCACAGATAGTTAAGAAAATTGAAGATATTACAAGCAAATAATTAAATTAAAGCTTTCCTTTCCACTCGTACCCTTGCCTATCATCCAGGGATATCCGTTGAAGCTATACCAGAAATCAACTAAGCGGTGCCTAACATGTAAAACGAGGTAAACCAAAACATTGTATCCCGATTAAGGCAATGTGATAAGGTTCGTTCCATTTCTGACAATTATCAGAAATATTTTGTTTTTATCGATTGTTATAAATACCCTCAATGTAGATATTGGGCTATGGTTGTCACCTAGCCTGAAAGATAAATACGTTCTAGACTTTGGCCGGCGTGAGCTTCTCAGACGTCTCTTGCCGCGCACGAGTGTTGCTCGACTTCACCACAGTAATTGGATGGTACATGCAAGGTGGCCATAATTTTCTGTGACCTCGATCATTTTAACTTTTCTGGAGTCGCGCGCGGACCGTTTTTCAGAGAGATTAGATTTTCAGGATTTCAATGCAAAAGGCTCATGGCTTTAGTTAGAATTTTAGAACGAGAAGAGCGGAGAATTGATTTAGATTAAGTTACTACCCCTTGAAAATTAGTTTATGTTTGCGAACAGAGTCCTGTCAAACACAAAATATGTGGCCGCAGAACGGGATTCCGCTGCTTCATTTAGGTGCGCAGGCCACACAAGTAGTTGAATATAGCAAATGCAAAATCCCCTAGAGTGAATGACTACATATGTTCTTTCCAACAAGCATTGTATTAAAGCTGGAATACATAGCGCACCTGAAACAGATTACTTGAATGTCTCATCGCTGGTCTTACTATGTACGTAAGTACTGCGTACCTTCCGTGTTCAGGTTCGGGTTGTGGTCAGCAGCAGGTGGTGGGCGTGGGGTGTCGTTTGTCCGTACGGAGTCCGCACGGTGGGTCCGCACGGGGCGGTGTTTTCCCTTTTTGATTGCTGTCATATCCCAAAGTGGCCTGTTTTTTTTCGCGAATATCCTAAATTAGCACAGTAACTCTATTTTAAGCATAAGCTATGAGTTTAAGTTAAAGGTTAAAAACGCTACTTTAATCCGGGAAACCCCTTCCAAATGTCAATCACATGTATTTACCGTAAAGTTGATCTTCCCTTCTAGAAGCCCAACCACGAGTTTACCATATAAAAACCATCTTTAATTGCCATATGTCGTTGCTTTGATGGATATGCTGATATTATACTGGAATGAACGAATGATATTATAAAAAGGCTTTATTCACTTCTTCTTGGCGTACTTATGCCACACTACACGTGTATATGATTATTTCGCGGAAGTGTTGAAGCGTGCGAGAGCAGGATCTATTTATGGTAACTCGAGATCCTAGCCTTACGAGTCAATTTCTAGCAGTCTAACGAGGATAGTCGTGACGGGGAAGGCTTGCATTTCTTCACGCTATTCAGATCTATTACCCAGTTTCTTCCTTTCACATTGACTTTTTGCTTTGTAGGGAGCTCCTCCGGGCCCTATTTCGATGATGGCAGAGCAGTTAATGATGGAAGAATGGGATTCGCACTCTCGTGATGATCGTGAGGATCGCATGCAGCCTGCTTTGTGTGTCGCTGCTTCACACGACTATGTGGTTCCCAGGAAGCCACTTGCGCATTCAATAAGCAGCGAGTCGAAAGTTCCCTTGATTTATCCATCAGAAAGTCAAACCGGCAATCCATACCGGTGGTATAGTGAGGGTTTTAAACTTAACCGTAGCCATGCGCCCAAAAAATCTAGTAGTCATCTTCAAGGAGGTGGGGAGCGACCTAGAGCTGGATTTTGGGCACGCATCCTAGATCTTATTTCGCCAACAGTTAACTGGTGGTTGTACGAGGTCATGGCGGCATTGCTATCTCTGGTGGGGATGGTAGTTCTACTTATAGTTCTACATCATTCCGATGGGAAATCGTTGGAATCTTGGCCGCTTAAGATCTCCTTGAACGGTATAGTCGCCGGTCTCACTACTCTGATAAGGACATCTTTCATGGTTGCCGTTGCATCCGCGATAAGTCAAGGTAAATGGGTTTGGTTCTATCCCGATATGGGAGTTAAAACCAAGAGAAGGTTGGAAGACTTGGCCATCTTTGATAACGCCTCAAGAGGCCCAATTGGAAGTCTGTCACTTCTTTGGAGAACAAAAGCCGGGTATGTAGCATTTGTACGTACATAGGACAAAATTATTACTAATAATGATTCCTAGACATCTCGTTTCTTTAGGCGCCGTTTTGACACTTGGCTCCCTTGCATTCGATATATTTGCACAAGAAGTGTTATCTTTGAAAACCCGTTGGGTAGTGGTTGAAAGTACTCAATCAGAGAACGCATCGGTTGTCTTTGCAAATACTGTGCCAAGGGTAGACTATTATTCAGACTTCGAGCATGGCGGGAGTCTTACTAGTAAGTGTTTTCCATAGAATCCTGCAAAGTACCGTGTTTATGTAATATCTAGTTCAGCAAGCGACTCCTGGCATGAAAGCTGCCATTTATAATGGTATATTAACAAAGAGTGCAACCCCTTTGCTAGCATCTTGTGCGACAAGTAATTGTACTTGGCCAGTAACCCCAACTTTAGGTAATAACAACCCATCTTACATGCTACTATCTGAAATCTGAAATCTTCGGATACTTATGGACTCTTTAGGTGTATGTGGTAGTTGCAACGAAGTCAAGGTTACAACAAGCTGCAGTTCATCTAAGGAACACCCTCTAGGATACTGCAATTATACATTGCCAGATAATACAACCGCCTCTGGTGGGATGGGACTTCAGAATTCTCTCCTCCTTGAACTTTCACCTGCCGCAGACTGGGATAATGAAGACAGCAGCACTCGATTTCTCTACAAGTTCAATCTCATTTCCAACGAACAAGACACTATCGGTGCCCAGTGCGGATTATACCTCTGCATCCAAGCTTTCAGTAATATCACCGTAATTAACGGTACACAATCCAAGCCTACCATCAAAACCTGGAGCGAAGTCCTCCCAATACCCGAGATGAACGCCTCTAACACTGACACCATCTTCACTAATATTCCGGACTCATTCAATACCGCCCCAAACTCTACCTACGGTATGAACTGGCTTGCCCTCTCCGGAATCAGGCACCAGCTCGCACCGATACTAGATGGCACCGCCTATATGCTTGACATAGGCGAGTACAATTATTCATCTGACTTTATCGAAGCTATCTATGGAGTTTCTTGGACTATGGACTCTCTTGACACTTGGATCTCTAATCTAGCTACCTCCATTACCAATGAGATCCGACAGGACGGCGATACCAGCTTAACGAGCAACGCCACACTTGCCGACGAAGCTGCCCGCTATGCTGGGACGGCTTATGTCACTGAAATTTATATGCATGTACGATGGGGATGGTTAGCATTTCCGTCCTCCATGTTGATTCTCGCAGCGGTGTTCTTGCTCGCTAGTATTGTACAGTCGAAGAGGAGGGGCATCCAGGCATGGAAGAGTGATCCCTTAGCGTTCATGTTCATGAATACGGATGAGAGGTTGATGGAAAGTGTAACAGGAGTGATGGATAAGAATGAGTCGTTGAATAACATCATTGGTGGTGCGGAGGTTGTTTTACAGAAGAAAGAGGGTGGTGGTTGGGGTTTTCGACTAGCATCGTAGATCTAAGTCGTCCGAGACTACATTTATTCTGCTAGCTTCTGAACTATGTGGCCACTGAGACTGCTATACTTCCACCCTCAGTATTTACAGACTTATATTAGAGGGAAGGGCCAGTCCAGGATAACTCGAACAATGCCATAGCACATTCCAGCTCTTTCTAAGAATACTCACATTAGAAGATATAATGATAATGATCACATATCTATTTAACATAATAAGCTAATATTTAGCAGGTCAATTTATTTTCAAATAGTACTTGTTACATAATATGTCTTCAAAGATCTTGATATTACAAGATTAATGTACCCGAATTCCTTAGTAGCACTTAATAAGCTCACTATAACTGTTTATGAGCTACAACTTAGGTAGTGCATTCGCACCTTCAATCCACTCATGTCTGTCATTTAAATAATTACTCGCTCTAAGATCACCTGAACGGGCATGTGCTTCAAATGTTTCGGCACGAGAGGCCCGTCCACAAAGTCGTCCAAGCTGGCCACTAGCCTCTTCTGAAGTCACTTCCTGGTACGTTACGGTACGCAAATATTTACCAACACATAAGCCACCAGTATATCGAGCGGCTTTTCTGGTGGGCAAAACATGATTTGTGCCAATGCACTATTTAACCTATTAGTCTAAAACAACTAGATCAGTTTATAGATAACTAACCTTGTCGCCGTATGACACACATGTTTTCTCACCAAGAAACAAAGCACCATAGTTTTTCATCTTATAGAGAGCCTCCCTTGGGTTCTGAGTAAATATCTGTACATGCTCGAAAGCATACTCATCTGCCAGGGCATAAGCTTCGTCAATATTTGAGACTACGATCACTTCTCCAAAAGCATTCCATGAAGTACTGGCAAGATCCACAGTTGAAAGCTTTGAATCTTTCAATAAGTATTTAATATGGTCAATAGTTTTTAGGCCAACTTTCTCCGATGTTGTGATCAAAACAGCTGGAGTATCAGGGCCATGCTCAGCTTGGGAGATTAAGTCCGTAGCACACGTAAATGGATCGGCGTGGTCATCTATAGAGATCTTAGCCAGATGATTTTGAATAGTATACTCATAACCTACCAGCAACAATTAAAACCTCCGTGGGGCCAGCGAAGAGATCAATTCCAACCTCACCAAAGAGCTGCCTCTTTGCTTCCGCAACATATGCATTACCTGGTCCTGCAAGGAAATCTACCCGGCGGATCGTCTCTGTCCCAACTGCCATTGCTGCTACTGCTTGAACACCACCGAGAATGAAAATCTCGTCTGCTCCGGCATAATACATGGCTGCCACTGTAGCATTGGGAATTTCCCCTGAAATTGGAGGTGTGCATGCAATTACATTTGGAACTCCAGCAACTTTGGCCGTGAGAATGGTCATGTGAGCTGATGCCAGTAGAGGATATCGACCACCTGGAATGTAACTTAATATGAAACATGGTTAGTGCATGGACGATAAAACAGTATTAAGAACAGTTTATAACTCACCATCCTACACGATCTACTGGGTTGCTCTTCTGGCCTAAGAAAACACCGGGCTGGGTCTCAATCTCAAAATCCTTGATTGAGTTACGCTGAGCATTAGCGAATGCTCGAATATTGGTTTGGACTTCCTTGATATCTTCTATAGTCTGTTCTGGTACAGAAGCAATGATCTTTTCAATTTCTGCTTGTGAAAGCTTAAAAGAAGTGGGTGACCATTTATCAAACTTCTCCGAGTATTCCCTTACAGCTGCATCGCCGCTCGTTCTGATGGTCTCGATGACCCCGCTCACGACAGAGGAGACATCCACTTGCGAGCTATTGCCGCTCGCATTGCCGGCCTTGGTCTTGAGATGGTAAGGCATTCTGATATTATAATGTATCGAATGTTCTTAGGATGATACTATTTAAGGTACTGTAAATATGACGAAATATATATTCTACAATGTGCTGCAGTTGCTCATCCTCTTCGCCAATCTGGCCCCACTCTCGTGAGGGGTTGAAAGTTGGAGAAGCCCCGTATGCTGTAATAGTGTTAGCACAAGGTAAATGATTCGGGGAAAAGACGGAGACGTACATGTAGCTCGTAAATTCATGCAATAATTCGTCAACTTCTCCGTACTACATATAAAATTATAATTTTAAAGGTAGACTCTAAAGATGCAAGAGAAAGCCGTAGGATTGCCTTTTTCCTAGGGAGCGACTTAGTTTCTAAGAAAGAGGTCACATCCAATTCATTACAGCTGACGCTGTATTGTTCATCTGAAGATTCTGATTTTGGTAATTTCGAAAATGAAAAATGAAAGCAAAATGTTACAATCGATCTTCAGCCTTTCTTTCCTTGCTGCTTTCGATCAAATACTAGTAAAACGCACCACCTCTTGATTCTCACGAAGTATAGTGTCCTCTTGCCACCCACCTCAGAATGGCGTGTATGCTGTTTCCAGTCCTGGGTAATAGCACTAGGCTAGAAAGTACTAGAAAAAATCATTAGCTATTTGCACTATAGGCGTTCGATAGTGCTAGTTGGCAGTTGACGGACCGATAGAAGCCATAGTAAGTTCGATTAAAGAGATTCCTGTTAAACTCGGAGAGAGGGACATGAAATGATGTCAGGCTGCACCTGTAGTGCTTTTCAAGAAGATTTCCGGCTGCGGTTTAAGTAAGTCCAAGTAAAATTCGATTGCGTAGACTACATGAGAGTACTTTGATAGAAAAGAAGCGAGATGTTAAATCATCCTTCTATGTTAGTATTTCGGCACAGCCTTGGGAACACGAGGTCACAAGGTTTGGTGTTTGGTTAATTAGAAATAAACTAGCTGGTGGAATTGCGGCTACCATCGATCCTAACTGAAACATGGAATTTGATGTATAGTTTCATCTTACCATCCTACCAATTGATTGGCAATAAAAATAGTATATTGTGGTAAACGAGTTGTTATTCTTGTGTCGGGCGGACGTTCCCAGTGTCTAAGAGATATATTCGCTCCGTTGCTTAGTTCAAACTTAAATGTTTATTATAATAAGCTTTAATAAATAAACCTTATTTGAAAGGCAAGGTCATTAATTACCTACAATAACATGCATTTATCAAAATAATAATATGGTTAAAAGTTTTAAGTTTTAAGCATGTTCTTAATAACAACATATAAGAGAAAAAAAAAATTGTTTAAACTTAGATTATGTATTCGTCATAAAGTCCTCTTTCGACAACAAGAGCGGACGTATTATATTAGAGTCCGCAAGCCATGAGTCCCACTGATCCTAGGTAATATTGTACGTAGCACTGTCCTCCACATTGTAATCTTGATTGAACATTGAACCTAAATGCATGTTTGCGTTGTGTATATCGTCGACTTGGCCACCATCAACCCCATAAGTGAACAGAGATGGATTCCTTTCAAGGGAAACAGGGGCACATCCAGGAGTAAGACCTTGAGATAGTGATTTTGTACACTGCTTAAGATACGTAGAGCCCAAAGCACCGCTCAAATTGTTGACGCCGTTGTCCAACCTCGATCTCGATCTCGATCTCGGGTCATTGTTGGGAGCAGTTTCCTGGCAGTTACTGACTAGATGCTCAAACTGTCCACTCTTCGCGCATTGTTCTTGTCTCTTTGTTCTGTCGGCCTCATGCTGTTGGCGTAGCTGCTTGATGAAGTGCGGTATTGGTAGAGGACGTGTGTTGCTATTCTGTAGAGCGGCTTCACGGTTGCTGTATGCTTTCAAGCAGAGATTACCCACGGCTACATGGATCGGCCTTCTCATGTCAAAGGCCATGTCTGAGTTGTTCTCATATGTACTACCAATATATCGCCATGCTTTGTCGGCGTCTGCGATGAGTGGATCGGCTCGAAGAGTATCAAGTATGTGAATGATAGCGTGCCATTGCTGGAAATATGGTGCATGCCACGCAAATTGCTTTAGCTGAGGATTGGACTGCAGCATATTGTGCTGCTCAAGAAGGCTGACACAGATTTCCCAGACCAATTGACGCTCAGAAAGTGGTGTCTGCTCTCTGCTAGCCCATCTTCGCGGGTGATGTGACATGAAACGGACAACGTTGATGCAACACCGAGCCATCAGCATTGCCATGAGATGCAAAGGTCGCGAAGGGTCACAGTAGCGTAGGTATTTATCCCCGAGGAGTTTTTCGATCTCTCTGAAGGATTCATCTATCTCGGCAGTATCACTTCCTGGCGTATGAGGTTGAGGGTCCCATGGACTGGAAGTCTTTCCTGCCGTCGGCGATTAGCGACACGGCCCGCAGCATAGCTGAGGAGCTCACATTTCAAGGAAATAAATACGGCATCTGTCAACCTGTTCGACTCAGTCGCGGCCGAAGCCATGTCTGGATAGAATTGGTCATCATTGATGTTGGCAGGCCATTTTGTACTCTCAGCACCGGTGTGAAGATCTTGAAACTTGCCGATGCCACAAAGCTCAGCGGTACGGAAGTCATGCATCTTGAGTTGCCACCAAATACGTCGTCGCATCTCGGTCTCGAAAGGAGGCAAGCCTAGGTATATTCCATCACGCTCAAGTCCCATGCCTTGTGCGATGCGAACAGCCACGCCTGTTAAAGACCAAACGGCACGAGGCTCATAAATATCTCGCACCGCCCTAAAGTGATAACGTTGATCAATTCAATACCATACTAGCTTCTCCTTCCATGGGATTAGCCATGTATTCTCAGCATATTTGACCGCTCCATCAAGGAAAGTGCGAAGTTGGGTGAGATTGGATGAATAGGCTTCCTTAGTCTTAGATTCAAGGAGTGTCCCCCATACCTTCATAAAATCCTGGAAAGTAGGATGTCTTTGCCAAACACCATTTTCCTTGGATGGGGGTGAGAAGAATCTTTTGGTTTTTGCCAATACATTCATATTAACATGCCACCTACAAAGGAGGTGGTTGAAATTAAAGAAGTATGAATCAATACTCTTCATTAGAGCCAATTCTCTATCAGTTACAATAGAAAGTGGCTCTGGAATATTGTACTTATTCATTACTTCTTTAAGCCGTCCTAAGGCCCAATTATATGACTCTTCAGTCTCCTTAGAAAGGAATGCTAACCCAATTTGCAACACTTTGTTACCACCAGTTATAGTACATATATTGAAGAGTAGCATGTGGAATCGATTAGTCTTGTAAGTGCAATCCATAAGAAGGATATCAGGGTATTGTCGATATATTGTTATTACAGCAGGGTCTATATAGAAAAGCTGAACAAAGTTATTATTGTTGCTAGTAGTATAAGCTTCACAAAAGCTCCTCTGCTCAAGTTTTGACCTAATTTATTAGTAAATAATAGATTGAGGAATATAATACAACATACAATAACCATTGAATTAGCATTTTGCCACCCAAATCGTTCAATCTGGCTTTCTGTGTGATATTGGTTATATCACTAGACTTCAAGAGAGTATCCGGCTGTTGAAGAGCTATTGAATCAATAATCTAGTTATTAGTCATGCCAACGCGTGCATTAACTACAATTTGAGCTTTTTGTTCAGCACTTAAAGCGCCTACTCTATGCTGAGGGTGAGCTATAGCTGGATTTGCAAGGTGATTATGAGTAAGCTCTAGCACCTTGAGCCTCCAATTGCTGTCTTCCACTGTAACGACCATTTTCATCTTACAATTGCACTTCTTAGAGCTCCCTTTACGCTGTCTAGAAGCGTGAACTTCACTCCTTTTGCCTTTGGATTGGTAGCTCCCAAACTGTGCACATGTAAAGACTACTCTATGGTCATTGCTATCACGTTTGGCAAAGGCATAACCATTGGCACGACCCCAGGCTTGAATAGAAGCTTCCAGAGCTTTCAAATCAGGATATAAACTCTCAGGAGGAGCAAGAGTATATGAAGATGCCATTTTAGAGCTAGAATAAAGTGGTAGAATTGATTGAAAAGCGATTGAAAAGCTTCAATTACAATAAATACAATTATCTCATAATAATTGCCATACATATTAGTGTGCCCTAAACTTCCTGTAGGTCTCAGTTCTGTATACCTCTGTCTAACCGTATATCTGGATTACTAACAAATTATGTAGGCAAAAGTTTGCCGAGTAGGCACCGGCATCGGATGGTCGCAAGTGGATTTAGGTTCGCTGGAAGTGGATTTAGGTGAGACCTTAATATATCACGAACCAACCTCATTTTATAGTTTCATCTCGTTTCATCCCTTTTCGTTCCCATGATCGGGTAGGGAATTATTAACGTTGGCTTCAGTAACAATGTCAACTGCAACATCAATACTTCACATGATACGACATTCTTTTCTCTCATCCTACCTTAGCCTTCTCTCTCCTCTCCTCTTCATCGCTCTAATCTTCACATGGACATATGTCTACACTCACCTGCGCTACCGTCTATATACTACCATATCGCCGCTGTATACTATTCCTGCGTCTTCTAGTGATCAAACAAAGCAGAAACCCACTCCACCACCCAAGATCCCTTACACGATCCCAATCCTTGGTAATGCGCTTTCCTTCCTTGCTCCACGGCCAGGTCTGTTTTGGACGAACCTCTTTCGCCAACATCCTCGCATCACAGGCGCTTGCACACTGTTACTCGGTGGTCGCAAGACCCATGTCCTTTTCTCACCTAGTGCAATACAAGCGCTCTTCCGAACTCGTGGTTTAGACCGTGTAGAATTCAACTATGACATTGTCGAAAAGGGTTTCGGGGTCGAACGGAGCCAGAGCAGGAGGTACTACGGGATTGGAGAAAGTGTCGACCCAAAACTCGGAGTAACTCCCGAGCAGGCAACAGAACATATAAATCACGAATGGCTGCTGAAATCCGAGAACGCGAATGAACTTGCTGCCATCTTCACACGCTTCTTCCACGATGAGGTGTCTAGAGAGTTGACGGGGAAAGCCAACTCTACCCAAGAAGTATCTCTCTTCGCTTGGCTCCGCCCCATCATGTTTCGCGCTTCAACTACGGCTTTGATGGGCAAACGTGTTCTTGAGGTCTATCCCCAACTTCCGCAGGACTTCTTTATTTTTGACAATTACGTTTTGACTCTCTTCTTCGGTATACCTAAGTGGCTCGCTCCAGACGCTTATGCTGCACGGGAGAAAGTAGCTGCGGGCATCCTTCGATGGCAAAAGACAGCTATTGAAGAGAGTAATGGCCGCCCCACACCATCAGCAGAGCCTAATATCAACTGGGAACCTATCTGGGGAAGCCGTGTAAGTCGAGCGAGGGAAGAGTATCATATAGCTCGAGAATTAAACTTGAATACCCGGTCTAGGCTAGACCTCGGATTCCTCTTTGGTTTAAACAGTAATGCAATTCCTGCAACAGGCTGGATGTTGCTACACCTTCTAGACCCAGCAGGTGACCCGTCAATTCTTCCCCGCATTATTGAGGAACTTAATACGGCTGTGGGCGATGGTGGAGTGTTAAACTTTCCGGTCCTCCTTGGTCTTCCTCTCTTGCAAAGTGTTTTCCATGAGATACTGCGATTATATGTAGACGTGCTTGTCACACGTCAGCTCCACCATGACCTTATATTACCGCTCGATGATGGTCATAGACAGCTATTTCTCCGCAAAAATGATACGGTCATGGCACCGTCATGGCTCGGCCACCGCGACGAGAGTCAGTGGCTAGATCCACCAGCAGACGTCTTCTACGCTGAGCGATTCATGAAAACCGATCCCGAAACAGGAAAATTGATATTCTCAACCAGTGGATTAAACGGGAAATTCTTTCCTTTTGTAAGTTGCCCCAATTTTTTTTGTTGATAGAAGATTCATCCTTTAACAAATCTGCTTTACATTCTAGGGAGGAGGCAAATCTATCTGCCCTGGGAGAATTTTTGCGAAACAAGAGGTTTTTGCGAGTGTCGCTATAGTGTTATTGACCTTCGATTTTGACGTGCTTGGATATGTTGAAACAGATGGTAAATCTAGAAAGAAGTTCCCTAGCTTGAAGCAGGCATATTCAGGAACAGGGGTGGTCATGATGGAAGGAGATATAAAAGTTAGGATGAAGAGGAAAGTAAATGGGGGACTGAAAATGAAGCAGAGTACCTGAGGAAGTATCTACGTTGAGACTTAAATAAGTGGAGTATATTTTATGAAATTGATATCAGTGATATAAAAAAGAGAAGTTCCATGCCCTTTTCTATAACGTATATAACTGAAAACCGCTTTACGCTTCGACATTAACGCTATTACTGCTGTGCCAATGACGCAGTCGCCGACCTTGACAACAACTTCGCCAGCTACATCAGTCTGGTATACACGGGAACTTGGCGTGAGAGACAGTCATCTTGCTAATGTCTTGAACGATCAAGTCGAATAGGTTAATTGTCAACATTACATTTTGACGACAATTTGGTTTACCTTTGGAGGTGTATAGTGTATTGGCATTACTCGGAGTGTGTTTCAACTGTGACCCACCAAGACCCAAGTTTTCGTTCCGCCCAGGTTATCAATTCTAGTCTCTTGTTCAACACTGTTATTAATAGTGATTAGGTTGCGTTGGCTTTGCTAAACGGAAGCAATTGGATGCATTGACGAACGTTGCAAATGCACCTAGTCCAAAGGCTGGGAGGGCAAAAGCGTTGGGAGGTTTGGCCAANCCGAGTTAAATGAGATCACACCATCATTAAAACTTTTCTATTCAAATTACCTCTGCTATCAAATCGTATTAAAATAATGCAACATAAACTTTTGGGTCTGTCTTGCCATTAATAATAATTGTAGATGGTGGTGATACATAAAGGTAAAACATTGTTCTGTTGTTTATAACAACTTAAGTATTGGGCAATAAAAATCAGACCGGAGAGAATTTAGCCATGTGGTTGTTGCCTAGTTTTAAGTCAGCCTTTTGTTTTCTAAAATTTGACTTAAATTGTCGGTTGACCCTAGTTTTTTGAATATCCATCAACTTTGTTTACACGAAACTTGAGTTAGAAACCGTGTAAAGCATTTAGTGTTTTCAAATTATATTTGCAAAGCCGCTCTTACAATCCTCCGACCGGTTTTGTTTATACATCAGCATGGAAACCTCTATTCTTGAGCAACATGAAAACCACGGTATTAAGATCACAAAACAAATAATAATTCCTGGTGAAGTCATCGTAACGAGCCTGTATGTGACAAATAAATATATAATAGTTGGGTTAGATAGCCCAAAATTATATGTTTATGATCTCGATGGAACACCGAGAACAACTTTTCAAGATCACACTAGAGGCATATGGATAGTCACAGTATTTGAAGATATACTTCTCAGTGGTGGAGCAGACTCTGTAGTAATGGTGTCAGATTTGGCAGCTGGGTACGAGAAACCTCTCGGTATTTCAGCATCGCTAATATATAACATAGAGTTACTAAATATGCAATGATGGGTCACACCTCAATAGTCCGCTGCCTCAAAGTTATCGATTCGAAGGCTGCAGTTTCTGGTTCAGGTGATGGAAACTTACGAATCTGGGACATTGAGACTGGTATCTGTAAGCACAAACTTGTGGGTCATGAAGGTCAAGTAAGGTGTCTCGATACCAGTGGCAATTTCATTGTATCTGGGAGTAATGATGGTAACTGTAAAATATGGAATTTGTTGACCGGAGATTGTTTAAGAACACTTTATGGCCATACCGGACCGATTTTTAGTATTGCATTTGATGGGACCAATGTCATCACCGCAGGTCTGGATACGGAAGTTAGAGTCTGGGATTTGACTAGCGGAACTTGTATTGCTGTTCTTCGTGACTTCAGTACACTTGTGTCCCATGTTAGAATCGATGAAAACTTTATTATTGCCGGAGGTGGCGATGGTTCTGTGAGGGTTTGGGCACTTGAGACGATGAGATTGATATTTCATATGGCAGCACATAAAAGTGGAATCACCTCTATTTCAGCAAATCACGACTATATTGTCACTGGTGGAAGTGACGGTCAGGTTAAACTATGGGATCTGTCGAATGGTAGACTTATTCAAGAACTAGAAGAGCCAATGTTAGCAATTTGGAAAGTAGCGTTTAGTGATGAGAAGACCGTTATTGTGGCGGCAAGGCAAAAAGAGGAATCAATCATTGCGGTACGTGAAATCCAGCTATTCCCCCAAAGATGAGTGCTTATATCATTTAGTTCTGGTCTCTTTAAATATGTGTCATCAACTTGAATTGAAGGTTGGAGATAGGAGCCATTCTGTGTGGCCTCCACCTTATTTATTGCTTCTTTTTCGTTGGCTTTTCCAGCTTCTATCGGGACATACTTCGCTTGCCGAGTCTGAAGATCTCACTTGAGGTCCCGGAAAGAGAGCTATCAATGGACTAGTCTGAAATATCCAAGTTTTCGAATATCTCTAGTAATCTCTATAATATTACTCCAATTTCTGCGTGAATACGAGACAAAATTTTGACTGATGAACCTTGAATACATGTGATACAGACAGACCCAATCGATGCTAAGCCCGATAATGGCGTTCACGAATCTTGACAATCACCCAAAGAATGCCCGCAAGTAAAGTAGCAGTTGAATGTGTTAGAAGACTTAAATATAACAAGCTAAATAAAAGATTTCCATTAATTATGATGCGTATATCACTACGGTACATAACCCACCGTACAACCACCTACCTGAATTATTGGCATATATCTGGACTTTTTAACCCTTTTCATCTATTTTAATAATATTGCAGGATCTCTACTAAAGAAGCTTAGTACAGCAGGTAGCAGGAACACTCAATAGAAGTTAAAATTCTATAACATCTAATAAACTAGTTATAAGGGGAAGCGAAACAAGTCTAAAGCTTGACTACTAGACTTCAGCTGACTTTGAAATAATGTCACTTTTCCATTTAAACTGGATGCAATGCAAGAAGCAACAGATCCTTAGACTATTACTAGCTGTTCGTATTGTGAGGTTGTCAGAATATGATTAGAATTCAAATACTATATTCAGGACAAAATAGCTAACTTAAATCATGGGAGGTGGCAGGAGGTGTGGCAAGTGTTAAAAGGTTTAAACAGTTTAATTATACCCCTTTTTTTGTTGGTGTTGGGGAGGCAATCACAAAATGGCATTAAGACAACTACAGCTTTGCATGTGACCAGAGGGGAGCTCATATATTCAATATACCTATTCATCTGAGATAGCTAGAAAAGTTCCTAGTTTGGAAATTGTTATAGATTAGATATATAATAGCCTCTTAATTTTCATTTTCTCACTAAGATGAGGGTTGGAAGTCTGCAGCAGTTTGATGGAAATGCATTGAGAAGGGCTTTATAGCAACACGTTTTCCCTTGCAATTTGGAAGTACTTAACAACCGCTTGTAAGCATCCGGAATCTGCTGACTACCTGGTATATGAACAGGTATTTGGCGTATTATCAAGGGGTCAGCCGAGATAAGAGATAAAATTATCTTGCCCTGTCGTTTTCCAGCTGAACTCTTCTCTTCTTGCTCATTAACAAACATCATCTAGCGGAGACTAATCAGGATCAAAATTTTCGGGAGAGATCCGAATCCCTTAGTCCAAAGATCAACTGTGCTAAGCTTTCTAAATACCGCATTTCATCTTGCGCTTGCAAAGATAAGCATTCCTTGGATCTTTCTATATTAAGAGACGCTCAGATAATCAATGACAAATCCCTAGAATAACCAGTGAGAGCATTGGTGGCGTTGTAAGGCTGTATCTCTTTGACCCTCTAAGTGGATGATGGAGAAAGCTGGCTGTTATTTCGCGCCAATCCTCACCTACCTTCGCCAAGCTAAGATGCACGTGACCTTCGTTGCTCTACTCACCATCGCTTCACCTCAACCTCACCCATCCTCACCAGCTGTCGTATGCGCGCTCCACCACCTTACCTCTGCTCACGCCTCTTGCCTAGGGTGTAGTTATCCTAGTTTGTGCTACAATCGAGCGGGTCAAATACTGGCGAGAAGGATTCAAAGGAGTTAAAACAGGCTCCGGGGGGTCGTAATAGGCTCCTGGTATCAAAATAGGTTCCCAGTCTTACCAGCCTGGTGTTGTATAATAATGTTATTGCAGAGGTAGAGTTTGTGAAGTTGTATATATATGGCTTTGAAAAAGGCGTCATTCACATCAGTTATAAGTGCTTTCTTGATTTTCGCNTTTTTTTTTGGAGATTGCTTTTCATTTGTGCGATACAATATAAAGAGGAATTCAGAAAAAAGTCNTTTTTTTAAATTAGATGTTTTAGCTCCGGGATATGGAAAGGGTCCTCTGGATGTGAAACTTCGACTTTAGCATGCTAATTCATCTGAAGAAAAGAGCGGTGACTTCAGCTTTTCTAATATTGTAGCCGTTTCATTCATAATCTGGCGCGACTAGAACGTGTTACGATAATCTTGATTTTCTCCAGCCTATTCTACCAGTGTTTAGTAGGTTGGGATCATTATACCTTGAACGGTTCGTCACAAAGGTCACTTTGCCCTTAACACTCGTTATACAAAAGGAGCCAGAAAAGGATCTTCTATAAAAATAGATCTTTTAGAACAGTTCTAATGTTCGGAAACAGTCCTGTTGAGCCCTATTTTATCTGATATCTAAAAACCATTCTCTTCTGAATTAATTTATAGCCATATTAACGATTAAAGCTAGTGCAATAATAAAATACACCTTTCTACACAATGGCTTTGCCCTCATTAAGTAATTTAAATTGTGCCAAATGAAAGGTAAAATATTGTGAAAAATTATTCAAACAGTAAGATCATGTTTGTTTTTTATATTTTGTTTAATATTAATAGAAAACAATAGAAAACAAGTTAGAAATATTAATTAACCTATCAGAAGTCTGTCGCATTCCACGTGCAGAGTGTAAAGACAGACAGTCAGGTGCCGGCTGCACTAGCCGCATGTCATATGACCTTAGACAAATTCTGACCCGGTGCCGTTTCAGGGGGTGTTCGACTAATATCAGGTTGGGGTATAAATAGGGACTACTTTTCTAGACTACTTCTTCTTTATCTTTTTTGTAATACAATTAAAGATAACAAGTAGACTTGCACCTCGAGCAATAAGAAAATACAATTCTATATTCTTAAAACCATTTTGAAAGACTAGTTGTCCAAATTCCGGATATAAAGTAAGAAGGATATCAGGACGATTAACTTTGTTGCCAGACCAAGGAGGATTGATCCAACTCTGATATTTGGACTTTAGCTCCTCGATTGTTGTACACCAATAAGACTTCAGGTCGTGAAAGGGTAGTTCAGGAGAACAAAATCCTTACTTTTCCTTGTACTAGTTTACAATTACTAAAGAGTCTGTTAGTAGGAGACCTATAGCTTTATCTGTTGAGGAGTGAGCTTCGTTGAAGGTGTTTGCTCAGCCGTATTTTGGTGGCCTTGCTGTGGTAAAAGTAAAGACGATTGTCTTAATCGTAGCTGTTGATAAGTTGGATATTGAGTGTGCCCTTATATGTTTCACTATGCCCTTCAGATCTTTGCTTGAATACTTCGACAATCGTTTCCTTATGCTACTTGTACTTCAATTAGTTAACTAGTTACTGGTCTTCTGTGACACAGTTTCTGGCATGCTTAGTGACAACCGTCCTACTAGACTAGAAAAATCTCTTTTATCCGGTATTGTTGTCCTATGATATGTCAAGCGCNTTTTTTATGCATCGCGTGCCTTACAATTGGAAGTCTAAGGCTAATGGCAAAACCACCTATGTCCTCCTCGAGACCGGGTCCGTTATATTCTTTAGACTCCTCGTCATCATCATCGTCTAGAGCACTCAACAACCCCACATTTCTAGTATCATCCATGCTTAGCATTTCAAGTGCACGTATGTTCCCACGGGCAATTCTGTGAGAGACAAGAGCACGCTGCAATGCTACCAGCGGTATATGGACAAAGCTACCCTTAGGATGCCGGAATTTGGCAACTGTAGACCTTTTCTTTGTTTCGAACTCTTCCGCATCTTTGAGCACTTCCGCGTCTTCGAACTCCTCATCTCTGGACTGTTCGGCATCTTTGAGCTCTTCGGCATTTTCGAGCACTTCCGCGTCTTCGAACTCCTCATCTCTGGACTCTTCGGCATCTTTGAGCTCTTCGGCATCTTTGAGCACTTCCGCGTCTTCGAACTCCTCATCTTCGGACTCTTCCTCATCCTCGACATACTCAAAATTCTCGTCTTCTGGATCTGAGTCCATTGCATCTTCGAAAGTTGGCTTGTACCAATTGCCATTAAAGCTTTCCAAATTGTGCTTTAGGCGCCAGTGTCTTTGTACTTTTGGGTGGTGAGGATTCATAAACATGCAATTTTTGGGACAAGATTCTAGGATTTTCTGGGCCTCCACCTCGCTAATAAGTCCAGGACGGTAGGAGCGGAGCAAACCCATAATACACCATAACTGGCGGAAATCATGGCCGAATCGATCACAATCCAACACAGTTACTCTCTTGAAGAACATACCATCTGCAAAAATATGTAGTCCATGCTCTTGGGTCAGGTGCTGATGGAAGAGACGATCGTTAGAAAACTCCGGGCAATCACGTAGGCACTTTGACATTATTTCATGTGCCTCGGAGGGACTTGTAATCATCCACTCGGTCTTGGTTGGTAGGAAGCAATGAGCAGGATATCTGGCTTGCTTTCCGTGTGAAGATATCTGGAGACTGGTAGTATCATGTTGTATTGCCGAATCTACAGAAGCAGTCGGTGACACGATAGATATACTAGCCTCAGGCTCTACAGAGCTACGGTTTATACCACTGCGGTGTATTAGCCTTACTCATCATTCGATCATGATGACTTACATTTTACTTCTGCCACATGAGCTTGGTTTTATCGTTAAATCTAGATTATCATTCTTGATGTGTAGAGCCACATGCTGATTATTAACATTATTAGCACACTTTTAGTTCATTCGCCAGTAGATGCGATTACGAAAGTGATTTGACTAACCTTTCGCAAGTTTGCTGCTGTTTTCAATTCTATTTTGCAAAGCTGGCAAAGAGTTTCGCATTTCTGAATACAAAATTCGCCACTCGAAGGCCACCTCCGGTGCTGATGACCCCGCTTGCAGGAGAAAGTGGCTGGCAATACTTCAATTCCTACGAGGTCTGCGGGGGCGGGATCCTTACGAGTAGGTCTGCGGTTTGACTGGCTGCTCGAAACTCTATGATAAGGTTCCATTTCTCCGCCTTGAGAATTGTTTCCACGGTAAGGTCTCGCTGATTGATTACCACGGAGACATTCGACATGAGGGGTATTATTGTCTAGGAAAGATCTAGTCTCTGTGTTATCGAACGCATTTCGATAATTGAAATTTGGAGAGGTAAAGGCTCCTTCCAAGAACCCATTGTTTGGTGGATATGATGTGAGAAAGTCGTCGAACGGATTCGCATCGAAATTNAAAAAAGTTGAAATCAGTTGTGTTCCATCCTCGATTTCGCAGCTCATACGATGAAGATCCCGAACCAGGTACTGGAGGAATTGATTCCTCAAAGAACGATAAGTCTGAATAATTGCAAGTCATCTGCAATTCAGGATTAGTTGGCGAATTGGTGTGATCAGTATTGTTGAGCTAATATAACAAACCGAAGGGCTAGGAAATATGATTATGATAAGAATATGTCCTTTGGCTGCCATATATACATACGCATATGCTCCTACAGTAAACGTAAAGAGTTCGCCTTGCTGAAGGGGCTCAAACCGATTTGAAACCGATTCCCGATGACACAGCCACGCACGTGATTTCGTCGTTGTGTTCTCTCCAGACACAGTCGTGCCCCCATGTAGAATAGCGTATTCCTAGGATCTTCTTCACTAGATGCTCTGTTCATGCTGGTTATTAGAAACGATTTCGAACCGATTCCGAACGACACAGCCACGTACAACCATGACGTGCATGTGATTTAGCCTTCGTGTTCTCCGGACACACTCATACCCTGATGTGGAATAACGTGTTCCCTCGGATCTTCTTTATTAGATGTTACGTTAAAACCGATTGCTAGAAGTGATTTCGAACCAGTTCTAACTAAAAAATTGATCCTTAATCGGTCAGTGCGGACTCTGTGGGATCCAATACGGCGGAGTTGTTTGCAGTCATAAGTATAAAAGCTCTCCTTCCAATGGCCTTAGCATAGTCGCTTTTGCTAGAGATTATCCAGGCTTTGATATCGATTTATTAAATATTCACAATGCATATTCCCCAGCAACCCAACCACAACTTTACTGCTCCTTTACCTCATTTCCCCATAACCCTTATCCTAAAACCTACCTCGACCAACTCAAACGCTGCCACCATGAATGAGATCATCTTGGGGGTTCTTGCGCTGATTTTAGGCTTACCAAGCTTCATTCTTGCCATTTACCACTTGTCTTTATGTCTGAGACGGAAGAAAGTCGAAGGTGATTTCCCGAGACTGTATGCCCTTGTAAGAGACTCGCAGCTGATGGCTTCTTCTAAGAAAACACGGAAGAGAACCAGATATGAATAATATGGTACACGGGGAAATGAAGAAGTTGACGTGATAGCAAGGAGTTAGCAACAGCATTTACGGGGATATGGAGTAGTAGCACTAAGGGTATGCGAGTATAAATAAACTTTGTTGTGCTGTTGGGGGCCTCCCCCTTTGCCATCCCAGGCTATCAGCTGACTTTTGTGCCAAAACCTAAGTTCTGCTTATCTAAGAACCTGTGGATTTCACGTGATTTTTGAACCAACGTACCGCCAAAATTTCCCAAAACGCGTTAACTTTTCTCCAGAAACTAGCGTTTCTTCTTAAAAGCATACCTGATGTAGGTTATCACCGATACATTTGAAATGAGATTTTCATTTCAAATCTTGACTTGATCATGTGACGTACCTAGTCGAAGTGCGGCCTGGTGCGGCCGGCACGTACGGTCGTCACAACCAGCTGGAATTATAGTCTACAATTCGGATTGCTTCGGTTTGTAAGACTACTCCTTGGAGTGATCGGATCTAAAGCATTATACTTTAGCATAGTACAAAGTGATATACATCATTTCTTTATACTTCAAATCGAAGCAGTCCGAATTTCAATAATACAATTCCGACTCCTTCGGTCTAAAGTACACGGATTCCGCACAGTATAACTTGAAGCACATTTACTTTTAGTACTAAACACTGACTTACTACGGTTTTNAAACAGAAATCTACAGCATTCCTATATATAATGCTACAATAACACAACTCTAGATTTGTCTACTAGCTTATAATAGTATCTCCGTGCGGTTTTAACATTGTAAGCCTAACCTTTTATCACGCGAAGGTCGGTGATTTTTACTCTTCTTTAACAGAATGATACAGTTTGTATCAAATTAGTTCAAAGTATTGTGGAATATGTTACGGAAGGTTGGAGTGTGAATTGGCTTTGTGGGCGTTGCCGGGCTGGTTACTAACTAACGTACATATAAGGACCCTTTCCTGTAGACTAGTTTAGCTCCTCACTTGGTATTATAAGTTCAATAACATGTATTACTAGCTTGAGTGAGTGCTATTCGTGACAGAATAGGCTAACGTTATAAATTGAGAAGCAGTTACGGATCTCTCGCGGCTACTTCGACAGGATTGGTTTAAATGGTTATGGACAATTTAAGAATTAGTGCTTGCAAAATAAGCCCCGATATCATGTGGCTTCTTAAGGAACTTGTATAAAATGACGTCCGCCAAAATTCGCAACTCTACTTAGATGTATCATAGTATAATGCAGCTGCGTCGGTAATAGGTGTTAGGAGGATTGTATCTAGTGTTGCTATTACTTGCCGTTTCTAAGATGTTTAAATAGTTTTATAATAAATTAAGAGTTAATTTAGATCTTAATTATAAGCTTTTGGTGTCAAAGGAGTTTTAGGAACCATTCTCATACTACTTCTTAACTAGTACGACTAGAGAAATTTCTTAGGAGATCACAGGTGCTGTGAAAAAAAAAAAAAAAAAAAAAAAAAATCTGTCTTGAAAGTTATATTTTTAGGGGTGTTCTGTTTGGGCTCCCTAGGGGCCGACTTTGTCCCCCTGAATATACTCGTGTAGAGTTGACAGCTTTCGCACGACAGAACCAAATAGTGAATAACTCATAATTGGTTACTAGAAAGGAGAGCAGGAACGTGATTGAATAACCTGAGTAGAGGGTGAGACGAGGGTAAGTAGAGCCTGAGCAGAGCGGCAACGCTGACTAACTACGTTGGAAGCGAGGTTGAATCGTTTTCGCCATAGATTCCAGGTAGTTCGATATCAGAATCTCGACATAAGGAATTTTCACTTCGGCCTTTAGATCTGAGCAGTCGCAGCTGTAGCCTGAGCCGAGGGCGAGCAAATCCCGAGCTACCCTGAATCAGGAGGCGGTTCATTTGGGCTCCTCATTTACGACTGCCGCTTGGCTAAAATTGGAAAGAGTAAAAATAGGGGCCGATTTTGGATCCCGTTATGTAGGGCCGCGTCTCCCCAACTTTAATAAACGTCAGATTCAACCTCACTCGCATACCAATACGCAGCGTCAATCTGTTAACCAGCTATTCAACTCCTCTCTGCCATTAGCCATTACATCCAAATATATACAATACTGTAATTCAATCATATTTGATCGACGATTCTTATAGTTTCAAAGAACTAAAAAAACACAAATTCCAAGAATCAACGTTTAATGCTCCTCGTGAGCATACCACTTATTATACAATATTACTAAATGTTTTCATTGAGCAGGGTATTGTTTATACGAGACCGCACGACAAGGCACAATACAGCAATTACATCGGTGGCTACGATAGCTGATGCGTATAATAGGTATGATAAGACTTGTGTAAGTGCAAAGTCACATTAGAGGATAGTCTATATCAAAGTTGTGTCTTCCCGAGGGGCAGAGAATTTCATACAAGAAAGGTAAGGCAGAATCATTTCAGCAGCAGAAGTTGCTTTGACGGAAGTGTTTACAATTACTATTGTGCCTGTTGGCTGTTGCGAGATTCAGGAAGCGACAAGACTAGTCTAAAGGGAGGTATATATCTTAGTTAACTGGAGAGCTACGCAAGCAATACGAGTCAGAGTTATCTCGATGGCGAAGCTAACTGACCGAGGGGACCAGAAGTTGGCGTGGTTCCTGGGCAGTTGAAATTCATGCGTGGACAAATTTACACTTAAAAAGATAACACAACTTTGGTCTGGCCTGCGTAACTAGTAATTTCATACAAAGTAGGGCTAGTACCACTAATATGATCTCAGAGGTAGAGTTACGACGAGAGAGAGGTTTTCATCAAGATTTCCTCTTGCACACCAAGGAACTCTAAAGCAAAACAAAACAAAATTATGCAATCCGGAGTTGATGTAGAATTATTAGCTTCCTTATATATTTTGAATTATAATTCAAATTAATTTAAATTTAAATTAATTCATTTTGCCACGTAGCTTGTAAGGTGCTGGTATAGGGAATCACACCAAATACGGAGGATATACGGGATCGTCTCTGTTGAAATTGTTATGGCTTTCTATAGCAATGTGCAAACATACGAATTGAATTGATTCAACTACTCAATTAACTACTGTATTGCGGGCAAGTATTGCCATATATAGAGGTCTGTAAACCCCTGTAACCGGCCATTACAGTGGTTGCCTATAGACTCCCATAGGCTCCCATAGGCAACGCTCCAACAGTCTCGAATTCTATTCAAACTAACCTCTGCCCTCCCATCTTATAAGATCCAAAGAGTATTTACACTTCTAATCTATGGTTCTGATTAATAATCTCGATCTTAGATNAAAAAATCTAATCATTACCTTAATACACACGCCTTTTATCATAAATCTTGAGTGCTACGTATCAGCCCTTTCAGCTCTTCCAGCCACTTCCTGGCCAGGCTCCTGACAGTTTGAATTTCGATAAAGTTGAACGGTGCGGCTCTGGTTGACGAGGGTCTAAAATTGGCTCCGAAAGAATTTTTGACTGACGTTTTCCAATTTTAGCTGGTTGCAGTTGTAGCCAAGGAGCCCAAACAGATCGCTTTCGACGCTGGTCTATCTATTATCACTCTTACCTTCGACTCACCTTTGCTCACCTTGACTTACCCAAAACCACAGGTAAAGCAGATCTGCTCACCTTTCCAAACAAAAACAGATTTTTTCCATGTCAGGATTGGCGTGTGATAATAACCTGTTGTACTACTAGAGGACTGTGCTACGCCGCAATATGCATTCTTCAGCCCTCGAGCCTTGGATCCTTTACATTTGTCCACTTCCTATAAAAAATGAAGCCATCAATGTATGCTGTTGGATGACCATAAAGTATTGGCGTGTGTGGATGTGAAAAGGCTTCTTATCTTGGATAGATACATCCTCGTTCGCAAATCAACCAATTAGCTTATTGCCTGTGTACACACTTCAACGGCTGAAGGAACTAAAACGCGCTCTTACCTTCAAAACTGATCTGTCGCCATCAAAAGCTTTACTACGAAGTACTACAATCTATGCCTTGAGGCAGTGGTTCACTATGAATAAGCAAGAACTACAATGCCCATTCAGAGCTCTACTACTGAACACGAGGAGACGTAACTGTCAGCACTCAAACTAAGACTAACTTAAGCAGTGTGATGAATACAGTAGTTTCAAGTCGTATCCCCTCAGACCCCAAGTCGCTTAAGCTTGTCAGGCCAAAGTTATATATAGGTATATTCTCCATCTAAAGTCCTTCATTCTCTTAAAACGGAGATAGTTGTAAAGCATCGACGCTACAAGTGGTTCAAAATAGCTTATGAGATCCGAGGGGATAAAGACCAAATCCCAACTGATCTGAATATTAATATCTACTCTCTAGTTATTCCTTCCGATAAGTCAAATACGACTTTAAAATCTTTGTCCTAACTCAGAGATGGCATCAACAAAACCAATTCTCCTGGTGGGTTGTACACCGGTAATTGGACACCTCAGTCCTATCTTAAACATCGTGAGAAATCTCGTAGGGCGTGGATATGAGGTTCACTTTGTTATGGCTACAGACTTTCGCAAGGAAGTAGAAGACACTGGAGCGATCTTCCACCCCTTTGCTGGTTTCTGCAATTTCACCCTTGATGGAGTTAGCATAGAGAAGCGCTTCCCTGAGCGAAAAGAAATTCCAGCGGGTCCTGTTCGTATGGCATTCGATATTGGACTACTCATGATGAATCCCCTTCCTTCCCAGTTCTGGTCTCTACAGCTGGCTCTGGATCAAATAACGAAAAAGAATCCCGGAAGAGACATTATTGGGTTAACGGAGGGTGCATTTTACGGTTCTGTCCCATCCATGCTGGAGGCAGCTGGTATACGCCCCAAAGCCTGGGTAGGAATCGGCGTCATTCCTATGTTATTATCCAGTTGTGATCATCCACCGTTTGGCCCTGGACTACCCCCAGACAGCTCTCCTGAAGGAAGGGAACGAAACAAAGCCATGACTAAGGAAGTACAATGGGGAATTCTAGGGGAGCAGAATAAGAAATTCCATGAGATTCTTTCTATGTTAAAGGCAAAGGAAATTACAGACCCTATCACCGATTCTATCTACAAACACAGCGGTAAGTTCAATCCCGCTTGGCACAAATCTATTCTATTACAGACTATCGAGCCTTTTTCTAATTAGTGTTTTCCTGAGTAGATCGCTTTTTGCAGATGTGTATACCTTCAGTAGAGTACCCTCGAAGTGATGCTCCAAGCACTATCAGATTCGCAGGAGGCATACCCAAATCTCCATTTGGGTCTGCCCCAAATTTTTCTTGGTGGGATAAAGTGACACAAAACCCTTCGGGAAGACGTATAATCTTTGCCAGCCAGGGCACGGCAGCCATCAACTACAATGATCTCCTCGTACCTGCAATAAAAGCCTTCAAAAATCGAGATGATGTTATGCTCATTGTAGCATTGGGCATTAGAGGTGCTGTTCTGCCGAATACAGAGAATGCAATTCCAGGCACCAACACTTTTGTTGAAGAATTTATTCCTTACGACCAGATCCTTCCTTACTGCGATGTTTTCGTCACAAATGGTGGATATGGCGGTTTTCAACATGCTATAAAAAATGGTGTTCCACTCGTTATGGGCGGAACCACGGAAGATAAACCGGAGGTGAATGCTAGGGCTGAGTGGGCTGGTGTTTCTATTAACCTAAAGACGGATAATCCAAGCGTAGAACAGATTGAGAAAGCTGTAGATGAGATCCTACAAAATAGTAAATACAAGCAGAGGATGGGAGAGTTGAAGACAGAATTCGAGAGCTATGACGGGATTGGTATCATTGAGGAGACGATTCTGGAACTTGCTGCGAAGTAGTGGCAGGTGAGTTTTATTAACTAGATAGTTGGTAATAGTACGGTATATTTATCTGAGGCCTATAGTGATGATAAGAGTATTCCTCCTCTGACTCGGGAAATCTCTTAAGTAACACTGCTTTTCTTAAGAGGGTCTTCCCAGGATCACTCCGGGATAGATACTGAGCGCGACATCCTATGAATCAAGGCCGTCATATACACATCTTACAATGTAGTTAAGTCTACGATAAAGCAAAATATTCTTTTATAAGAAAATGCAGGCTGGGAAATGAACGACGAGGTGATCACATGGCTTTCAAGGAATACTCGGCGTGTCAGGAGGTCATATTACATAAGGAAATCGTTTGTAGACTAATTTTCTGCCTTTGTTAAACTTGATCAAAAGTTACTTTATACGTTTTCGGGGGGTTAATCAGACGTGACACATTCTACCCACGTTGAAGACTTTTCTACCCGTGTTGAACTGCAACCCAACTATTTACACGTGTACGGAGCTTCTGTCGGTGTTTCATCCGCTCTAGGAGAGAAGTTAAGCACTGTGCCCCTAAGCACTACTGTAAGCACTGTGCCGCAATGCACACGTATCTCCGTATCTACACCCCCCATCCTCTCCTTGTCCTGCGGGGTCCATTTTATTGTCATTCACAGATAACAGATGTGTCCTTATTCCAAATTACTAATGATATACGGCGTCTCGAAGGATTCTCGAACTCTTTCAAGCCATCGATATGGCCTGCACGAAGGGTATAAATAACTTTCACCATGCTGGTGTGCCACTAGCAAAAAGGCTCAAGAATGGGCAAGTTTCCTATTTAGAGTATAGTGCTCGGTGCCACATTGAACCATACATATCGAAAGCAAGGGGGATCTAAGACTTAGAGGCCGTCTATCCGCGCTTAAGTGCTCATATAGCTTAATGATTGCCACCCTAATTAGGCTTCTTACTAGTTCACAAGTGGGCCGTCGAGACTCAACACCTGTACGCGGTGAGGGCTACGAACTTACAGCATTCTGAGGATATGCTGTAGAGGAAAGATTGAATCATAACGACGATTTACGATTACCTCAACGCCTTGCAACATCGTCACAACGAAGACGGATCTCAAAAACGGAACCTTTGAGGTGGCTAGTTATATGTGTATGCATACACGTTATGATATAGAACAGTCACTTATAACTTAGCCTTCTATACATTACACAGACTTTATGATATCAACGACTGATAATATACTTGAGCGTAAAATTATTACTTGGTCGGAGGAATTTAGTGTTGAGTTTGAGGGAAAAGTTAAATGAAAGACTCTCAACCAGTTGTAAAAGACGTTAATTGAAACGACAGTACCTGCACAAAATGCTTTGTATAAAGATATACAATGACATTATAACACTGTAAGGACGTGGGATTATTAAAAGAGAGATCTTTTTGCCTCTTGTGGTTTTAGCCTTCCTTTGAAGATAATACATTGTACTCCGTATATAAGCTCTATAAGCTTAGCACGACCCTATGCCTTCCAGGAGGCGGACCACCATACCCATTCCAGTCGCGAATAAATATTATCATCATCACTATCACCATCACCAGTCACAAGTGGGGACAATCTCTAAAGTCTTTTAGCTCTTTTAGACCCATGTGTGCGAAAAAGCTTTAATTAACTTTAGGCTGACAGTGTTGCTTATCCCGGGAACTCTGTCCGCTAGGCTAAAATATCAGACGTTTGATATAACCTTGATCTAGCATATCATAGCATAGAATGAGGGGAAATTTAAGGTACAGCCGTGCCGTTTGAACGTGATTGGCATTGAAGCTGATGTTGAAGCATCATTTTTCTCGTTTCCTCCTGCGTCACTTGTCTCTATCTTCGCGTTGCTCAAGCTAAGCGGGACAGCAAGCAGACTACGTGCTGTCCCCTGAGATGGGTAAAGCGTCTTGTTCGTAATGCTGATGCTAGCTTCGTGTAATAACAGAGGTGCCACTACAGGCGTACAGCGGTAAAGTATTCATAGTACTAGTAAGGGTAATGCCCGTTTTTCTATATTAGATAGCAGCCTTACAGCTACAGCAAATTGCTAAAGCACTTATTAAGTATGCACGTGCCATATAAGTACATAATCCGTTGTAGTCTTTTCAGTGAGTGCAATGCCTAAATGAGCTCATAACGTTGTAAGGTGCTTGCGGTCCCTTTTCAGAATCTCACAATCCTAGTCGTAATCCTAGTTTTGGCCCTTGGAGGTAACAAATACAGTACTGTGGGTATTCAGGGGGCGGGGATAGTAAGTTCTGGTGACCTGAATGGCTGAACTTCCAACAGTTATATTACTCTACCTTCTTATTCTTTCACGGGATTTATCTATCTCACAGTATTTAACAAGCAAAGTCCCCCATCTAAGGTCAACTTTCAACATACTTTTGATTATCATTCTAGGGTTTATGACCTCGATATCAGTGATTCTAAGTTTTCTTACTTTAAAACACGATTCAGATTGTTTCTATTCATAACCATGCGCTTCCAAAAGACTATCCTTCTATGCGTCTCTACAATGGTTGCAGCAGCATCGGCTGAGTGCAGCGTGGCGGAATACGATCATTATTTCCTGATGTGTTGCGATGAATTAGTAGGAGGTTGTAACAGTGGCGATAATGCGGCATTGCAAAATTCTAATGCCGACGCATGTTGTCAATATGTAAGTAATGCTAATCATAATATAATAGGTGGCTAACGAAAGCTTTATGGTAAAACTAGCGAAATGCAGAATCAGATTGTAATTTCCCTTGCTTTGCTTGAAGTGAATATTGGTCCTTGGAATGCAGTGGGTTCACACAAGTCAGCGAATGCGATTTTTGGCTTTTTCATGTATGCAGCCATCACTCTTCATATCGGAATTAATCACAAAATGGATTTCTAATTTAAAATCAGCATTAGCTAAAGATTATGGAACAATTAATTTAGCTATTACAGCCCTTGTTTAGTATTTTGTATACTAGCCTTCAGCTGCAATAACTGCATCTACATATCTTTGCATAGTATTTATGAAATGGTTCAATAACTCCATATGAATAACTTCCCATACTTCCTTTGCAGCTTTGATTAACAGATTTGTAGTTGATTCTTTANTTTTTTTAAATATTCAGTTTTAGGGTATAACTCAATAATTTTCTGTTCAAGGAGCTTCCAAATGCTTTAATGAGGTTCAATCCTGTAGGATATGGTAACTAATTGTCCACTATTATTCTCATATTTTCAAACTAATTACGAGTAATATAAGCTATATATATAAACACATTATTTTGCATGAATATGAAATTAGCATCAAAGATTTTAAGTAGGTACTGCTCTAATATCTTAATATATTGTTGAGCAGTTACTCTTCAATGCTCTGAATTAGGTTTTTTGTTTTGC
This sequence comes from Scytalidium lignicola, assembly GCA_002812745.2. Lineage (NCBI taxonomy): Eukaryota > Fungi > Ascomycota > Leotiomycetes > Scytalidium > Scytalidium lignicola. The sequence continues at coordinate 104,488 of NCSJ02000142.1, forward strand.
ATTGCTACAAAATCTATACAATAATTATAACTAAAACAAGCCTGAAATATAGCTGTTTAGCCCTCTGTAACTTTCCTTTGAGGTGACTTCACTTATTAATCTAATGTAATAATTGGTATTTNAAAAAAGGTGCTAAACTAACTTTTGTTTCTTATATACAAAATTTCATTTACCATCTTTTTCATGCTCAATTAAAGACTTATACCTTTATAGCCCATTGATTTGTTGATATTTTAACAGATTCCTTATACTAGAAAGGCGCATCCATCGTGCAACTCATTTATGGCCATCTGGGATAACTCCATCATCGCAATATAACCCCCATACATGGTGATCAACACAGCCACATGCCACAGATTAGACAGGAACAACCATCCTCAGCATGCGGCCTTGCTGTGCCGCCCGACCTCGATGCGCGCGATCGCTTCGTCGGCAGTGACTACATCGCCGAAGAGAAGCATGTTGGCCAGGCTGGCGTTGTGCACCGCGTCGCCGCGCGTGGCATTGCCGTCCTGCACGAACAGGACGTTGTAGCCCATCTGCATCGCGTCCCGCATCGTCGACTCGCAGCAGCAGTTGGTGGTGGTGCCGGTGACGATCAGCGTGTCGATGCCCCGGGCCTTCAGGAGCGCGTCGAGGTCGCAGGTGCCCGGAATGAAGGCGCTCCAGCGCGTCTTGGGCACAATCAGGTCCTCTGGCTGGACGTCGAGGCCGGACCACAGGGCATGCTGCTCCGCGCCGACGGTGAACGCTGCCCGCATGCGCTCGAGCGCATCGGGAGTCATGCGGTCGTAATGCGATCCCCAATGATGCTGCTCGTCGGGATCGATCAT